>JANAVB010000999.1:18514009-18519009 GCA_029216955.1 Iris pallida | reverse complement strand
TTCCCTCCTTGGGAACGAGGAAGCCCTGAGACGAAGTCCATCGTAATGTGTTCCCACTTCCAATCAGGAATGGGTAACGGTTGCACTAGACCAGCTGGCCTCTGGCGCTCCGCCTTGACCTGCTAGCAAACTAGGCATCTCGAAATGAAACGTGATACATCTCTCTTTATCCCGTGCCACCAAAGATGTTCCCGCAAGTCACGGTACATCTTGTTGGCACCAGGGTGAATAGAATATCTCGATCGGTATGCCTCCTGCAAGACTGCCTCTATCAGCTCTTCCTTCGGTACGCACAATCGGCTGCCATACCTCAAGGATCTATTCTCTGCTACGGTGAAGTCATCCAGCAATCCAGCTAAAGCCTAGGCTCAAAATCTACGAAGGCTCTCATCTGTAGACTGTGCCTCCCTGATCTGCTCTATCAAACCTGACTGAATGTCAAGCGCCATCATCTATATCACTGATCCTGGCCAAACTATCTCGATACCGAGCTTTTCCAGATCTTCCCACAAATGTCGATATATCATCAGGTACCATGCTATCGGATGCCTGCTCAGCGCATCCGCCACCATATTTGCCTTCCCAAGGTGATACTGTAAATCGATGTCGAAGTCCTTTATCAACTCCAACCATCGTCTTTGCCTCATGTTCAGCTCTTTTCTGCGTGAACACATACTTCAAGCTCTTGTGGTCAGTAAAGATTTCCACACACTCTCCGTATAAGTAATGTTTCCATAACTTGAGTACAAAAATCACCGCAGCTAACTCTAAGTCATGGGTAGGATAGTTCCGCTCATGAGTCCATAATTGCCTAGATGCATAAGAAATCACTTTTCCATGCTGTTGTAGGACACATCCTAGCCCCTTTCCCGAAGCGTCGTTGTATATGGTGAAACCCCCAGATCCTGAAGGTAATGTCAAAACTGGAGCGGTCGTCAGCCTCCTCTTCATCTCCTCAAACGCTGTCTAGCAGTCCTCTGACCAGATGTACTCTGCATCCTTCCGTGTCAGCTTCGTCATGGGTTCAGCTATCCTAGCAAAATCCTGGACGAACTTTTTATAATAGCCGGCTAAACCCAGAAAGCTTCTGATCTCTGAAACTAACGTCGGAGCCTTCCATGTCTCAACGGCAGCAATCTTCCTGGGATCTACCGAGATCCCCTCTAGTACTATATGACCGAGTAACTCCACTCGGTCCAAAAAGAACTCGCACTTCGATAATTTGGCATATAAACTCCCCTGCCTCAGAATCCCCAAAACTATCCGTAAGTGCTCTGCGTGTTCCTCCGGCGTCTTTGAGTATATCAGGATGTCGTCGATAAATACTACGACGAACTTATCCAAATACTGGTGAAATATCTTATTCATCAAATTCATAAAGACAACTGGCATATTTATAAGACCAAATGGCATCACCAGAAACTCGTACCGCCCGTACTTCGTGTTGAACGTCGTCTTCTGGATGTCTGCTGCCCTGACCTTCACCTGGTGGTACCCGGATCTCAAATCTATCCTGAAAAATACTTTCGCCCCCACTCAACTGGTCGAACAAATCATCTATCCTGGGTAGAGGATATTTGTTCTTAATGGTGATGGTATTCAAAGCCCGGTAGTCAATACACAACCGAACTGTACCATCATTCTTAGGCACAAGAGCACTGGCGCTCCCCATGGAGAAGCACTAGATCGAATGAAACCCTTTTTTAATAGGTCATCAATCTGCTCCTTCATCTCTACGGCCTCCTTGGGTTCACTCTATAACAAGCTCGGGATATTGGCGATGAACCTGGTACTAAATCTATAGTGACTCCACATCTCTGTCAGGCAAAAGTCCTGGAAGATTCTCTAGGAATTCATCCATAAACTTCCTAATGATAAGGTGTGGCGGTGCTATCTTCCCAACTGTCGTACAATAGTTCGGCTCTAGGCTGATCTTCGGCCTTGTCCTTATCACTACCATATTTTAGTATGAGGGTATTTTTGTCATTTTGGGGTATTTTTAAATTTATTAGTATTAATTAGAATTTATGGGAATTTCTTAGAAATTATTTTGGATTTATTTGGACTAGTTTGATTTTTGGCCAGTTTTGACTCATGTAGACCAACCTAGGAACTAACCATGGTTAGTTGGGCTTAGTTAGTCAAGTGACCCTAGTCTAACCTAGTGTGACTCAAGTTAAGTGGTTAGTGATTCATAAACTAGAATTAGAAATTTAGAAATCATTTGATTTGGTGAATGGCTTGTGGTTTCACAAGTCATTATGTGACTTAGCTAGATTGGACTCAAACCTAGCTCAACCCTAATCCTAACCCACATGGCCGGCCACCATATCCACATAGGGATTCCCCCATTATAAATATCCTCCTAGTTTTAGGCTAGCCTCCCTCCTTAGAGAATAGCTCAAGTTTAGAAAGAGGTGAGTTCATACCTAGAATAATTCATTAAAATTCCAATAGGTCCTAAATTCCTCAAATTTGTTGCAATAGTTTCTAATGATGATTTTCTTGCTGTTATGAAGTTTGGTTCAGTTTGGTTTTGATTTGGAGGATTTGGGATATCAAAGTGAGGAGCTAACAAGGACCCTCTCCATTGAACTTCACATTGAGGTATCTCTCTCTTTTCGCCCATGAAACTCCATGTAGTCTTCACCAATAGGAAGCCCTAAGGTCCCCCTAGGGTTTGGATAAGATTCGTGTCCTGTGTCAGTGGTTTCGTGTCCATTCTGGACACGTATCAGTGACAGTGGCTTTGTGTTCGACGAAATGCCCCAAAGAGCATTTCGTTCGATATTTCCATTTGTGTTTGAATAGAAATTATCTTTTTGATGTTGCTTACACGTTGTGTTGGACTGGGTGGATTTGAGTCGTGTCCGATCACACAGGACTCGTAGACACGCCTGCGTACGCGTGAGCAGCAGTGTCCTGCTACTCGTGGGCTCGTGTGGACTATTTAGGACACTTGGGCACGTGTCATTTGACGTGGAGCTCGGGGCAGTGTCTGACACGACACTCCCCAAGTCTTGTGTCACATGGTTGCGTGTCGGTTGCGTACGGACACGTACACTGGTCACGCGAGCTCGTGCCAGTCTTGTACGTGTCTGTGTTTTGTTCTGGACACTCGTGTGTCCTGTTATAGGACACCATGTGGGTTTGTGTTATCTCCTATTATACATTAACTAATATCAACCAATTGTTCTTCATAATTTATTGCAATGTGTAGGAAATCAATGTGGCTTGGGTTTGTCCTATTCAAACTGATATTGTGGGTATCAGAGAAATTTTTGTGTACTGTTCCTTACTGTCTTTTTAATTCAATGATTAATATCATGTAAGCTAACTATAGGATGATATCTGAACAATTTACAATGTGTAGAATGCTTTTTATGTTAAGTTTCCTGTGGGGAAAAGGGTATTGACTGATACACTAGTTGTATCAGTGAAGATCACTGTATTTCAATCCTTTTTCTTTTTTTTAGTTATACTCAGTATTATATTGTGTTCCCTTACTGTTCAGTAGATGATGCTAGGTTGAGGGATACCTTGTTTTGAAATGGGTTGATGGGTTGAATGAGAAGGTTGAAACCTGGGAATGGGAATTTCAGTCCCTCTTATTCATTCACTATTTTTGACTGATTAATGTTCATTTCAGTTTTCTTAGAAATGGTAAAATGATTCTTGCCGATATGATAATGTTAGATGAATAACTGAGTTTGAGAACAAGTTTTGGCTTTCATTTCTTTTCCCTTCCTTCTTAACTGGAATTTGAGGTTAGCTTTAATGCAATCTGAGAATAGGGGAGTAAATTGTAAACTGGGATTGATACATGACTGATTTTCATGTCACTTGTTTTCCTGCCACTTGACACCATTGCACAGTTCACACCTTACCTTACCTTACCTTGCCTTGCCTTTCTTTTCCTATTTTCCTGTACACTGTTGGCACACACCATTCACTTATACACACATAGGCCCATATTGTTCACTGCCACTTGCTGTTGCACTCTTCACTGTTTGTTTCCTGAAACATGCATGACACACTCAATTCCTCTCATGTTATCTTTCCTGCACACCTTCACTGGTTAGGAAATTCCTAAACATTTCCTTCTCTTCACTGTTTTTGTTTTACTGCATATTAATTCCTTTAAATAGACACCACTGCTCACTGCTATACACACACACCAGCCTATTTTCCTGCACACTGTACCTTGTAATTCCTGAACACATGTTGTACACCCTTCCACACATTGTATCCTTGCACACACTTTTCTTCACTATTATATATTGCTGCATTGATATTGTTCCCTGCACACTGTTTGTTCCTTGTACTGTCATATTTGCCTACACACACAACCTTATGTATCACACACACATTTCCCCTAAATGTATATGTTAAACACCCTTAGATAGGAATGCCTATTGTAGTATAAAAATACCTTATGTGCAACATGTAGACATGTATACTTGTGTGTTGAATGCCTATATGCCTATACATATAATATTAGCCTAAGAATGCATAGAGTAATCTAATACTTGTATATGTATTGTGTCTATGTATATGTGAATATACATAGGTAATTTAGATACTTGAAATATGGTGTGTAGTCTAGTATAGCCTGGTTAGAGCCTAGCATGACTCTTTAGACCTAGCTAGTTGAGTTTAGCCTAGTTTAGACTAGGATTGACCTAGTTGACTTCTAGGGTTGACCAAAGTTGACCGAGAGTTGACTTTGGCCTAGATTGACTTAGAATCATGTAGAATGCATAGTAGGACTCCATTTTACTATTCTGGACTTGTTGTGACTTGTGCTGTTCTGTTTAGAGCCAGACACCACTCCATGGACAGTACGATTCATATCGGACACTCAGTTACAGGCGAGTACATTCTCTGATCATTTCATATCCTGTTTAGAATTATTTTCTGCAGTAGATTACTTTACTTGTACTGTCACGTTGGTCACACGGATTGGTACTATATAGATCCTTTCTTGAGATGTTATTAGG
>JANAVB010000999.1:18426573-18492241 GCA_029216955.1 Iris pallida | reverse complement strand
TAGACTTAGGGGTAGGTCGAGGAGTAGTTCCTTAGCGTGGCCACGTTGCACTTTTTTTAACCCGAAAGCTCCTTTGGAGACACAGGTGAGATGACCCTCTCAGGTTTGTCACCGTCGTTCTGCGGAACGTTATGTGCTGAGGCCCATAATTTCTAAGTAAAAATTATGCTAGATTCCGTTTATAGCCAGAGTGCCCATGCGTCGAAGGTTTGTTCTTAACTACATAGTCACAGTAGAATGGTTAGGCACCCTTTGCATACAACTTTATTTTATTTCACAATTTTATGACATGTTGTTTCTTGTATTTTGTTGCATCCCTTTGAGGACCTGGTGATCTCTCCAGGTATAGATGAGCAGGATTGTCCACAGGAGTATGGATCAGCTTTGGACATTGACGAGGAGATGTACCCTATTGATCAGTCCTGATCATGCCTTAGTGTTGGAAACATTTTACTTATTACTTTTTATATTTATGAGAAACAGATTCCCTACTTGCATAGACTTACATTATAGATGTTTGGTAGTGGATTTGTCTCCACCGGCTATCTTCACATTGTATATTTATTTTATTATTGGATTTTATTTATCATACTTACTGTGGATGAGATAGATTTGCCTGAGACTATTATTATTATATTCATATTACAGCTTATGTATGTATTCGGGATTTTTATATATTGGATTATATTTTCGTATACATACAGCTGGCATGAAATGTTCCTAGTCCTAACATAAACGGGACTGGGGCGTTACATAGAGATTTCAAAAAGAAACTCATGCATATTTTCCAGTAAATGTAGTTGGTACCATCAAACAGTGGGGGTCTGTTTGTGGATTAGCCTTCAGTTGTGAATCTCACACTTGCCATATGTGATATAGTGACTATGTAACAGTAGTTATAAGAAATAATAACAATGTTACCTCTCTTTACATGTATAACCCGCTCTTATACCAATTGTAGGAACAAAATGTTAAACGATATACTCTAGAGGGGGTGAATAGAGTAGACAACGGAATATTAGCTAATAAAAATGTTAGCAACAAGATCACAGAAATATATCACAATTATGAGTAAGTAAAAGTAAAGTACAAAGAGCAAACTCAAAGACGGCGATGTATACTGGTATCCTCTTGTGAGGACTAATCCGGTCGGAAGAACACTAGCTCCCAGTTGAAATCTACTATGAAAAAATCACAAGTTTTCATCCGAAGTCCTTGCAACTTTTACAAACACGAGCTGTGATCTTAAGTACTTGACCAACTTCAATTGTGAAGTGTCTCACTTCTGTCAAGACTCTTGATTACAATTACTCTGAACTTCTAGACCGTACCACACTGGTAAATCGACTAGAGGATTGTAACTGGCTTGAGATTTGAAATTGAAAGCTTAGTGGAGCTTTGGAAGATCATAGTAAGCTTAGAGAAAAGAGATATGAAAGTGAATGAGTGTATTGAAATAGTAGAATTTTTCTCTATTTATAGAATTTCCAAAGAGAGAATTCGGGTAGAATTCAGACATAATTCTATAAAAGAATCTCGGCATATAGTTGTTACATCCGTAACTCGGGAGAGACTGAGTTTAAAATCCAAGTCAGGGTAGCCGAACTCGGGCCAAATTCGGGTCGAATTCGTCTAAAATTTGCTGGTCCAAAGTGGATTAATTTTTGGGTTTTGCAACTCAAGGTTTTTAGGCTTTTGAATTTTCAAGCAGTTTAGGAAGTAGTTTCGGCTTTTATGAATGGGCTTGTTTTCAAAATGAAATAATATTTTTAAAAATATGCTTGGGTAGCCTATTGTTAGTACGACGCAGTTTATATTGGATTCATAGACTCAATAAAATGCAAAAGTATATTGATAATTGAAATACAGACGTGACGACGAATATAGCTTCAAGTCTTGAACGGTAGCAGGCATAGGCTGTCGCGGTTCGTCCAAGTAACCCTTATATCGAGACAGGGTTAGATAAATTATTAAAATTCGGTTCGACCATGACCAATGGGCCAATAATATGTGGATAGGTAGGCTTTATTTTTGTGGACTGAGGATTACTAAGTCAGTACCGATCCTGCTCAATCTATATATTTTTTCTAGACTCAATAAAAATAAAATTATAGAAGAAATATGTAAAAAATTTGATCCTGATTCCATATCTTTTGGTTCTTTGATGACGATGAGACTCTTGTAGCTTGTAGCAGTAGTACGTGCAGACTTGAAACCTGTAAACCTGTTACAGTATATATATTTGCATATCGACCAAAGTTGACGTTGATTATCAAAATCAGGTGTGATCATGACCAATAGGCCAACAACGCATGGTTAGATTTGGGTGTATGTCACGACCCATACCCGGATATTTGGGCACGAGTACGTAGGCCACATCCAGCCTATGCCCCGGTATCGATGGTAGAACGTTGTCAAGTACCCAATAGAAATATCTCAACATTTATATGATCCACTATATCAACATGTACTCATCACATACAACTTACGAAGATATGAATAAGAAAGATAACAAAAACAATAAACCATCCAAAAACTATAAATGATCATACATATCAAAAATGTATCCAAGACAAATCCGATAACTAAATATAAATCAAAATAAAAAATATTGGCCAATAGCTCCCGAGGTCAACTCACAGTCAATGGAACATCGAGATCTGTCTCAGCTAGCATCATCATATAGTCCAGAAATATAGGACATAACAACTCCTAAAAATATGGTTATCCAGTCATGATTGGAGCAAAGTACATAAACTAACAGCAGTTCCATTAATTTGACAAAATCTATAGGTAACAATAAGCAATAAAAATACATGATGGATAAGTAGTACTGAACAGTAAGAAAGTAGAAAAAACATGTAAGCATATCATGGTAACTATGAACTGTAAGTAATCATGAGTACGGTGTAATAACAGGTAATATCTAGCATAAAGCATGTAATACTAAACAGTGCCTTGAGACATTAGTTTATTATGTGGCTTAAGACCGGATCAGGCTATTCCATATGAACGGTATGCACAACCATATTAATGGATCAAGCCAGCTACATGGAAAGCTATGCACAAGTATATAAGAGCGGACTACACTCGGCGTGAGGTGAGGGTGAGCTATGCACAAGTAGTTTTGGGTATGATCACATAATCTTCTAATACATCTCCATCCCTCGACTAGTATAATGGATCCAACCATGGTACGCTACGACACGAGATTCTTTGAGAGGGTAGCTAATCCCTTAGAAATCGGTGTCTATACAAATACAAGAACAATAACAAGGCATGCACCAGTACACCAGGATAATCAGGAATAACATCTCATGACAGGATCCAAGATATACTAATCTGTGTACTCTCATGTCGAAAATCAATCATAACACTACAAACTGGTATCATAGAGATTATCAAGATAATGAAAACTATCAAAGAATGTACTCGTCTCAATTTAGTTGGAGTCGACGTTCACGACACGAACGTGTTGACACAGATTAGGTATAGAGTTATGCTCCATAAGATGGTCCCAAACGACGAAACAGGCAGTTCCATTGAGTCTAGAATAGTACAAATATTCCAGTTTGATATATGGAAGTTCGGAATCAGAGTTCGGTACGATTATCGAGATGGAGATGGAAGTTCATGACTAAGAATAATAAAAAACGACTAGATTAGTCATGATCATTATTTGATTAATAAATTTTTTGATTAGGAGGTTAGTCACAAGTTAAAAAATATAATTATATTTATTAGAAAATATTAGTAGCCATTTAAACTATTAATTGGATATTAAAAGTATTTGAACTATTTTACAATTATTAAAAAATAATAATATAAATAATATATTATATAGATATATTAATATATATATATATATATTATAATATATATATATTTAATAATAATTAATAAATAAATATATATAATAATATATAATATATATATATATATATATATATATATATATATATATATATATATATATATATATATATATATATATATATATATAATATATTATATATAGGAAGCGGATCAAAAAAAACCCCTTAGAAAACCCCCTAAAAAACTCCCCTCACTCTAATCCATAATTTAATGTTAATATTAATGTTAATATTAATGTTAATATTAATGTTAATATTAATATTAATGTTAATATTAACATTAATACTAAAATTAACATTAAAATTAATATTAGCATTAACATTAACATAAAAAAATAAAAATAAAAATAAAAAATATTAACATTAATATTAACATTAATATTACGAATTAGAGTGAGGGGGTTTTTAGGGAGTTTTCTAAGGGGGGCTTTTGATCCGCTCCCATATATATATATATATAAAATTATATATATTGCTATATATATATAATATATATTATATTATTATATATAATATATATATATATATATATATAAAAGCCCCATTAATAATTTATTTAAAAATCTAATAAACTTTGTAAATAAAATAGCCCAATATATGTACACTGTAATTGATGGCCAAAATAGGACCAAGCCTAAATAATAGTCATATTATAGAAATTATATTTAAGGAGTATGTATACATATACATTATCTTATGAAATTAAGTCATATATATATATATAATATATTATATATATATATATATATATATTTGAAAACTGGAATTTATTGAATGAAACAGGAAACAGTGGGGCCTAAACGGCTAATTACGAATTTCAAACGAAATTCGAACCGAAACAGCAAACAGCGAATACTAGAAAAATAAAAGGCCATAACAGCCAACAGCAACAAAAGAGGATGGGGGGCTCTCGGAACGCGTGCCTACCCTGCCCGAGGCAGGGCACAGAACCCACGAGCGCAATGCCCGAGGATGGGGCTGCGCAGGGCCCGAGGAGGTCTGCGCTGGGCCCGAGGGGGCGCGGCTCGGAGCGGACAGCGCGCGACCCGGGGCGAACATCCGAAGCGGACACCAGGCAGGGTGACCGGCGGACAGGGGCGGGTAGCGGGGAGGGCGGCCCGAGACGGGGGCACGGCGGGGAAGCGAGCCCCGGCGGAGGGAAGGAGGAGACATCGGAGTAGGGGAGGGGAGTGCGCCACCGCGAGGGAGCCGGAGGGAGGGGTCCGATCTGGGAGAGTTGCGGCGAGCTGCGGCTGAGGGAGGGGGGACGACCCACGACTCCGACGGTGGTGGTGGAGGAGGAAACCACGCGGGGAGGGAGGGAGCGGACCGCCGGGAGACGGCGAGAAAGAAAGGGAGGTTAGGGGGTCCGGCATCCGGCAGGGGGGGCGAACTCGCCGCCGGAGTTAGAAGGGAGGGACCGGAGGGCCCGAGGTCTCGGCGGGGGCACCGGCCACACGAAGGGTACCGGAAAGATGGCGTGGATGTCGGGAGGAAGGGTGCACCACGGGCAGGGGCAGGCCCTGGCGGCGAGGGGCCAACCGACGGCAGATGGCGGCGCTGGAGGAGGGGTCGCGGTGGGCGCTGTCAGAGGCTGTGGGAGAGCCGCAGGAGCGAAATTCCGGTAAGGGGCGCGGCCGGAGGGGTCGGTAGCTGGTGTCGGAGGGGGGGCGGATCCGTCCTGAGGGCAGAGGGCCCGGCTACCGAGCCGGAGGAGGCGGATGGGGGGTCAGACGCCGAGGGGACCGCGGGAGGTGGTGGGGAAGGAGGGCGGGAAGGGGGGGGCCTAGCAGAGATGGGAGTAGGCTGACAGCGGGGGGGAGAGGGGAGTGTCGCCGAGGAAGACGCCGGTGGCGCCTGCGCCGGGGGGCCGAACGGAGGGGGAGGCGCTCCACGGAGGGGAGCCGAACCATGGGTTGCCAGGCCAGCCACGGCAGCCAGCAGCGCAGGGGCATGGGGGGCCGCCGCCGGCTCGCCGGGGAGGAGACCCCACGCGCGCGCTCCCCAAGGATTTCAGAGAGCAGAAGCTCTCATCCCACCGATTATATATATATATATATATATATATATATATATATATATATATATATATATATATATATATATATATATATATATATATATATATATTATATATATATTATATAAAATATATATATATATTATTATATATATATATATATATATATTATATATATATTATATATATTTATATATATAATATATATTATTATATATATATATATAATTTATATTATATATATTATATTTTATATATATATATATATTTATATATATATATATTTATATATATATATAAATAAAATATAATATAATTAGATATATATTATAGATATATATTATATATATATATATATTATATTGAAGGTGCAAAATGCCGAAGCCTGTACACGTATAACTAACAAATGTGGGGAGGAAAGAACTCAAACCCCACATCTAGACCCGGATAGTAGGGAGTTCCAGAAAGCCATCTGGCCGTGATTGCAAAGGGCTCGCCTTTTGCTGCACTGCCTGATGGTCTCCTAAAATGTTGTTCAGCGGAGTACTGAAGTCCTTCATATCTCGCCTTGTTGCGGTTCTTCCAGATAACCCACGTCGCAGCAGCTGTACGATTTGATGGCCATGGGACACAGATCCCCATGTCGTGACTAAATCTCCGTAGCACCCGTCCCCAAGATCCATCCTACAGCGTTGGAAGAGAATACTCCAAACCTTGACTGGGAGGTCTCCCTGACAGAAGTGGTCCACCGTCTCCGTGTTACGATCTGTACAGCATGTGTATGCGGACGCCAGGCTGTAGCCGATAGTGCTGAGGGTGCCATCAGTGGGTAGGATCTTGCGTAGAGCTCTCCAAATGATGATGACCACTTCTTTGGGATGCTGTCTGCCAGAACAGGGCAATGCTGAGGATAGGTGCTCCCGTGCCTTGGATCACTTGTCTGGCGATTTGACCGAAAAGCATCCTGACGTATCTGCCTGCCAACGGAGTTAATTTGCGTCGTGCCCGATCGCCAATCCATCACGACGGATGAGATCTACTGCCTCAGGACCGGCCCAATCCCGAACCATGTTCCAGATCCAAGTATTACCCATGGGGTCCCATATGTCCTTGATCTTGTAGTACCTGTAGGCTTCTGAGAGATTAGGCAGTAAGTGTCTCCAACCCATTGTTCCAGGAATGCCGATGATTTCCCGTTGCCTACCTTGAGACGCATCACCGGTTCGACAAGAGAACGTCCTATGAGCGTACGACGCCACGCTATGGAGGATCTGCTGTTATAAATAGCTGTCGATGGGTGGATGTTCTTGAAGTATCTGGCCTTCATGAATCTTGTCCATAAGTTCTGAGTGGTGCGAATCTTCCACCATAGTTTTATCGAGAATTCTTTAATAATATGGGGAAGTTTGGTGAATCCCAGCCCCCTCCCCAGTCGGCCTGGCCATGAAGTCCCAACTAGCCCAATGATGCTTTTCGTTGCCGTCGCAATGCCCCCAGAAAAAGTTGCTAAAAATGCTCTCGATATGATTAAGCACTTTCTTGGGTGGCGAGCACGCCGCTAGGTGTAGATGGGGATGGATGTAAGAACGTGGTTAATAAGAATCATCTTTCCACCCGGAGATAGCGTCGCGTTGTGCCATCCTTCAAGCTTTTTTCTGATGCGGCTAATCAGGTCCTCGAAAATACTAGCGTTAGATTTCCCATACACAAGGGGACAGCCCGATATTGGAATGGGGGGTGCTTGATAGGGAAGGGTATGGTATTGGAGAGGGTGCCCGCGTGCTCTCTCTTGATCTTGTGGTGAGCGTAGATGACGCTTTTATTTGGGTTGACCTTCTGTCCCGAATAGCAGCATATTTCTGGAGAGTATTGTGGATAACCTATACCGATCCTACGTCCCCGGAGGAGAATATGAGGATGTCGTCAGCAAAAGCTAGGTGGGTGATGGTGGGATAGCCGTTGGCGGTGATAGTGGTAGAAGTTGGGAGTGCGGGTTATCTAATTGAGGTTCCTGCTCAGGACATCCGTCGTAATAATAAATGGTGGACGACAGGGGATCACCTTGCCTAACCCTGCAGCTCGATTTGAAGAAGCCATCAGCATGGCCATTGATCACCGTAGAAAACCAGGAATTGCTGATCGATCTCTACACGATGTTGGTCCATATTTCTGAGAAGTCGAAATCTCTGAAGACCCAGATCATGAATTGCCAATCCAGTCTGTCGTAAGCTTTCTCCATATCAATTTGATGGCAATTTTGCTCCCTCTTGCCAGAACTTCATACAGGTGATTAATTTCGGGCTAACATAATATTATCCTGGATATTTCTGCCGCGGACAAAGCCACTCTGCTCCTCAGAGATGATCTTGGGAAGGAGCTCAGACATACGGGATGCGACGATCTTGGATATGATCTTGTTGGTGAAGTTGCAAAGACTGATAGGACAAAAATCGTGGAACGACTCGGATTATCCTTTTTCGGAATGAGAATCAGATTGGTGCTCGAGATGGCTCTCGGGTACGCCATACCTTAAAGAAGGCGATGATCGCCTCTATGATATCGGCCTTAATGATGTCCCAGGAGGAGCGAAAAAATACCCCCGAAAACTAATCTGGGCCAGAAGCACTATACTCGTCAAGAGCCCAGATGGCGTCTTTCACCTCTAGATCGACGGAGGGAGCTCAAGCCAGATGTTATCGCCATCACTAATGAGATGAGGAATTTCCTCCATGAAGGAGGGGTCCCTGATAACCGTCTCCATGAGAACAGTTTGGCGTAGTACTTAGCCGCAGCAGCTTGGATACCCTTTTGGTCTCTGATGGTGTTCCGTTATTCCCAACAATTTGGTGAAGGGTGAGTTTCTGCCTGCGACCATTGACGCATGCATGAAAGTAGCTCGAATTTTTGTCTTCCTCGTTGTCCCATTTAAGCCTGGCTTTCTGCTTCCAGAAATCTATCTCCACTTTCAGACGGAATTTGAGGATGGCTTTGGTAAGGTTGAGAGCGGTCCTACCCACGGGGGATCTATCATGCATGAATATATCTCTTCTCGATTGACGTCGTCTTCGGCCTCTCGGATAGCCTAAAAGATGTCCCCATAGGCCTGCTTGCTCCAAGCCGACAGGCTTTCCTCGTGGCCTTGAGCTTGATGGCCACCCGATGAGGGGCAGCATCGTCCGCACTGTTCCACGCTTCCGTGACGACACCTATGAACTGGGGGTGTACGTTCCAGAAGTCCAGGAATTGAAAACTCTTGTTGTTCGTATCCGAGTTGCAGGAGATCCTGACTAACAGAGGGGCATAGTCGGACTCTGTGGCGTTGAGGTGGGAGAGCATGGAAGTGGTCCCTATTCCGAGCTAATGGACGTTCGAAAGGGCCCTATCCAGTCGAGAATATTGGCGACGATCCCCATCCTGCATGTTGCACCAGGTAAAGGCACTTTTGGTGTACGGAAGGAGGGCGAGGTGAGAGTTAAAAATAAAATTATTGAAATCTTGCATGGCTGGTAGAGGGGGGACGACCGCCCGTCTTCTCCTCTCTACACGTGACGGTATTAAAGTCCCCAATACAGAGCCAAGAAAGATTATTGTGGTGGAGATGGATGTCCAGGAGGTTGGTCCAAAGGAGTTTGCGCTCCGAGATGTCACAGCTGCCATGAACCGCGGACAGGATGGCACGCTTGGGTAATAAGGGTGCTCCATCCAACAGGAAAGGGCCTGCTTGGAGTCGTTAATGACTTCCATATTGACATCCTTCGAGTAGAGGATCCAAATGCTGTGTCTGCCGGCTACGGCTATAGGGAAGCCTAACTGCAGCTGGATGGATTTGAGTCTTTTATTGGGGATTTTGGGTTCAAGGATGATCAAAACGTCAATCTTGTGGATTTTCTTAAGGCTGGTGATTCTCATCTTGGTAAGTTTTTTTTGCCAGACCATGGACATTCCAGGAGAGGATGTTCAACATTAATGGAGTTGCGGGGGCGGTTGGTTAGCCCGCTTGGTTGCGGACCTGGTTCTAGTGGCCGGGGATTCTTCGGGTCTTTTTTTATTAGATTTCCTGATGGCGGTCGTAGCCTAGCCCACCATCGAGGTAGATGCGCTAGAGATTAAGCCGTCAGTGTAGGTGATGAGAGTGCCATCGGTCTGATCGATCAAATCTCCTGCTGAGTCCGACATGGGTTCCTCAGGGGGATAAGAATGGAGTCGTCCAGGTTACCAAATTGGTCTCCTTCCGATGGAGGGGAAATCCAGCGGTGATGACCTGTAATCCTCTATGAGCTTGATCTGGTCCTAGTATGGCTAGTACCTCTATGACATCAGCTTCGGTGGAAGGGTGAGTCTGTGGAAGGCCATCAGTGATGTGCGGGTGAACTTGAATGGCCTCCTCCGTATCAACCAGCTTAGAGACACTGACGTCCGCTGAGAATGTGTGGGAGTCCTCGTGAGAGATTCCAATGAAGTGATCTCTAGAGAGGGATCTATCGTTTCCTCGTGGAGGACGTTGAACTGGTTGCAAAGTCTCAGGATTGGTGGGTGGTAGGGGATCACCGCTCTGACCGATGAGGAGATCTCTATTTTGTTTGCACTATCCGTAGGGGTGCCTTGCTCTGATTCACGTTCGCTGGAGGAAAATCTGGTATGGGAGTTCGGTGGAGGAAGCAGGGGGACCGGTTGGGCAACTGGATTTGATCAGTTTTGGTATGCGTTACTGGCCTAGAGGGTTTCCTCTTGAGCTCAGGATGGAGACGATAACAATTCTTGGATAGATGCCCACGCAGGTGACAGTGGGAGCAGAAGATGATGTGGTTATCGTAGATGATTTGCTGGGTGTGGGACTGGTTGCCCAGTTCAATAGGATGTGGTTGGGAGGCTCGTTAGAAAGATCGAGTTCCACACAAATCTTCGTATAGTGAGCTTTGGTTAGGTTGCTAGTTTCTGGGACAGTGGCCACGTAAGTCCCAAAGGAATTAGCTATACGCTTAAGGTCTGTCGGTACGAAACAAATAAGGAAAAGGTTGGAAAGAGTCACCCACGCGGCAACCGTCGCGAGTCTTCCTTGGTACTAAAATCGCGGACCACTTTATAATCTTCATCTGGTGGGAGTCCACTTTGCTGGTGCCTTTGGACCACACCGTCCTATGGTCGGTGTCGGAAGATAGGTGGAGCAGGATGTGCCTGGGGTCTAGAGGAGCCACCCGGTATTCTGCAGTAAGCCGCCAATTGGCGATCACCTCCTGGACCCTGGAGAGCTTGGGGCAGCCCGAGGAGAATTTGAGAACGAAGGAGAAGGGGAAGGATGTGGCTAAGGATGCAAGTTCATGGGTGGAGGAGGGTACTGATGGCACAGAAGATGGTAACGGATAATCAACTTCGCTGAGGTGATGTCAGGGAATTGGAAACCCTGCTTGGCTGCTCTGTCTGGACAAAGAATGGGCAGGAAGGCGCTGGGCGGGGGCATCGTGCGGAGGGGGGGCTGTGCAGAGTGGGGAGGGAGGGAAGAAAGGCTTCCCTGGGGTTCCGCTCCCAATGGGGATTGAGAGCAATGAGATTGTCCAAGAATGAGGGTCCCGAGGGTGGAGAGGGGGTTGGGGGGTACGATCCCGAGGAGGAGGCGACGAGGACCTCGACACTGCCCGGGATGCCAGACCCGGCAGAAAGGAGAGGCCAGCAGGAGGCTGGGGAAGAAAGGATAGGCCTCTACTGGAGGAACAGAAAGCGCCCGCTGGAGGGACAAAGAGCCTGCTGGGCCGTAGGATGCGCCTGCAGGAAACAGAGCGAGACCGGCATGAACACCTGAAGAGAAGCTGGGGGCGAAGGGGGAACCGCCGCATGCGCTCACTGCAGCAGGGACATATGCGCCCGAGGACGAAGGGCTATATGTGCCCACGGAGGCAGATGAGGGAGGCCAGAGCATGCGCCCGATGGGATGGGGGCACCATATGCGCCCGAGAAGGTAGAGCCGTATGCGCCCGCAGGTGGAGAACTAAATGCGCCCACCGAAGTTAAGGAGGGTGGTAGGAGCATGCGCCCGACGGGATGGGGGTACCATATGCGCCCGAGAAGGAGGGGGATACATATGCGCCCACAAGAGGGCTGGCATATGAGCCCAACGGCGCGGGGGCGCATAGGAGCGCATCCCCCGACCTCGAGATGGGACGAGCAACCAAGCGAGCGGGAATTCAAATTCAAATCAGGGGAGGGGGGAGGCCCTCGAGTGTCACCCAGTGGCTGACCTTCGGAGGACAGAGAAGTCGCGGCCCTTGGGGAGACACCGGGTGGATGCCGCTCGAACGACCTGACCCCATCTAGGGACCGGTGATGACAGGGGGAACGGGCGCAGGGAGGGTGCAGAGGGGATCGTGGACGCCTGAGAGAGCTCAGGGGAGGCGAGGTGGGAGGGGCGCGATGGAGGGAGGGGCCGCGGCGGGCCGAGAAGAGGGGCGGTGAAGGGGGGAGGGGGAACGAGGGGCTACTAGCGTCGGAGGGAGTGGCTGGCCGAAGACGGCGAGAGGGTCGGGGGGAGAGCGTCCGCCATGCGGCGGAAGGAGAGGGGAGGAGGGGAAGGAGGGGGGGAGCCCAGCCGGCCGCCGGCTTAGGCCGAGCCGGAGGGGGGAGCGGGTAGCTCAGAGGACAGAGCGGGGAGGGGCTGAGAGAACCATCGAGAAATATTATGTTTGTGTGTGTGTGTGTGTGTGGGTGTGTGTGTGTGTGTGTGTGTGTATATATATATATATATATATATATATATATATATATATATATATATATATAATCTACTTATTCTCTTACCAAACCAATTTCACAACCTACAACATATACATGTAATATTTGCTCAAGATAATCAGTAGGCCTAGTATATGCCCAACTCAAAATCTAACATAATTTAGAAAACTATTCTTGTATGCATACACATATACATATCAATCTAGTATACATATATATTCACATACAAATATCTTAGCCTAAACCCAAAATAATAAAAGCCCATAACTTAATATGATAACCAATTAATCTCTTTATAAATCAAAGCCCAAAATTATTTGAATATATCTATAAAAGCCTACTAGTTTAAGCCTAAATTTATAAATCAGACCAAATAATTCATTAATAATTAATGTTTAAGCCCAACATTCTAATGTCCAAATGCCATCATTATAGTTTAGCCAAAATAATAAATTTATAGGCCTACTGAGTGGCCCAATAGAGTGGCCCAACCCAAATAATCAACCCTACCCTTGTTTCTGTTAGGGGGCGTTTGGTTCAATTTTTTGAGGCTTGGGAATGGGATTTGAATTCCTTACCCATGTTTGGTATGCTTAGGATTGGGAATGAGGAGGGAATAGGAGGGGGTTATGTGGGAAAGCTATTCTCATGGATGTGGGAAAGCTATTCCCAAGCTCCCCCTTGGGAATAGATTTGCTTTCCTAGGAATGATGTTGGACTATTTTGTTTGGACGGTTATACCCTTTCTTTATTTTCAAATTTCAACTCCTATCCCAAACATGTGAATCATCATGAAATTAGTGAAAGGGTATTAAAGTAAAACTAAATAAATTAAAATTCATATCCATGTGTGAACCAAAATATTTTTTAAAAAAATTTTAAACTACCTATTCTCAATCTAACCAAACATAGGTATAAAAATATTATATTCCTTTCCCATGAAAAATGAATTAAAAATCTATTCCTAGAAATCCAAAAACTTGATCCAAACGAGCCCGAATTAAAAATCTATTCCCTTAAGGGCTATTAGCATATGAAAAACCTAACCAATGCTGTAGCCAATTAACCCCACACCCAGATGTACACGGAAGGAGAGAAGGGGAGATGGCTTAGAGAAGAAGGGAGGGGGTCAAGAAGAATCCGAAGGAAGGGGAAGAGCAGAACAGAGAGAGAATGAAAGAGGGATCGAGAGAGAGTCGGGGAGTCTCTCCACTGGCGACGACGCGGGAGGCGCAGATGGAGCGGACGGCGGGGCGTGATAGGTGGAGGAGCGGGTTTATCTGGCCGAGTTGTCGCTCATGGGTCGCCGTCGTCAAGGCAGATCAGGTTTCGGACGCTAAAGAGTCACTCACCGACGGCATTGTCGACGCGGTGGAGCGCTCAAGGGGTGGTGGGAGATGCGACCGCTGATCTGGAGTTGAAAGAGGCTGAGGTGGTCGGGCTCGCTAGACGGCCCGTCCGCAGGCGGCGCGGATGTCAGATCTGGTGGAGCGGCGGTGATGCCAGGGTGTCGGCGGACGGTCGGAGTTGGCCGGTCAGGTGAGCGTTGTTCCCCCCCTCTCTTTTCTTCCGATGGTAGTGCATGGCTGTGGTGGCGGATGTTCGGGACTAGCGGGGATGGGCGAAGGGAGAAGGAAGAGGAGGGAGATCGAGGTATTTGTCGTGAAGGTGGTGCTGGTAGTTGTGGTTTGGTCAGTCAGCTGGAAGGAGAGAAAGATGGCTGGTCGCGGTCGGGTTTGTCTAGTGGTCGGCAGTCTTGGTGGTGACTGTGGTGGAGTGGCGGTGGTGATGGTGTTGTTGGCGGCTATGTTAGCAGGGCTTTGGCCGAGGATGCAGAGACATGAAAGGGGAGTGGTCAGGCGGAGCTTGGTCGGGGACGGCCGGAGTACCGGGCGTTGGCCGGGGGCGAGCCCGACGGCGAGGAGGTCAGGAGTTCTACAAGGAGATGGCGGGTGATGGTTGTTTAGGAAGTTTTATTATGTAAAATATTGGAGAGTTCTCAATATTAAATAGGAATAGTGTGGCGTGATCCACAAGTCCTAGTGGCAGGTTTGTAATTTGTAATAGATGTAGTGATAATAGTGGAAACCACTAACCACTAACAACTAATACTAATTACTAACTAATTAGATTTATAAGGACAACTAACCCAATCTTAAAAAAAGTCCATGATCCAAAGCCTAAGGCTTGGTAGGTTATATTGAAATGGACCAGCCCACAATCCATGTCCGAACTTGGAAGTCTAAAACTAAGGCTGAAATGGTCTTAGCTGAACACGAAAGAAAATAGGGTAACTCATAAATTATTATAAACTTTAGGAGTAAAATAAAATAGTGATAAAAGTATATTTATTCACAATAATATTTTGACAACCTTTCTCTTTATATAAAAGTAAATCTTCATAACTTGTAAAAATTGAAGAAAATAGCCAGGAAATTTATTTAGGATATATCTCATGTAATATAGTTTCACGAAACCAATGACCCGATAATCATAAATATAAAAATCTATAACATATCGTGATTGTAAAGTATATTCCATATAGCTAATTACAAAAAAATTGAAATCTATGATTTTTAAGGATTTTTAGAAAATTTAAATTTAAAATTCGAAAGAATATAATAATTTGGTTAAAGGAGGTAACAGTGTATACATGTGTTATTTTCTCCAAAATAGCCTAAATTTGCCATAGTATTCAGGCTCGTTTTATTAGCCATAGCAACTTAGAAATGTCATAACTCCTAACTCAGGACTTCGATTAATCTTCCGATTTTTTAAAAGAACCATTTTCGAAGTTAGCTTTCCAAATATATATATATATATATATATATATATATATATATATATATATATATATATATATATATATATATCCTAATCCACGAGAACCGTGGTGGCTGAAGCCTTCATTGAAAACAAGGGAAAAGAGGGGGGAAATAGAGTAGGGAGATGGCCCTTGCTCCTACATGTGTGGGGATGAAGCTCCTATAGACTTAGCCAAAAGGACTAAGCCGGAGATACAAGGCACCCTACATACTAACTACTTTTTACTGTTAGAACGGAAAGAACGTCGTGGTGTGAGTGCCTCGCGCCTAGCGTCTAGTGTGAACAAAACCAACAAAGACTTTGTGGAGATTCGGGAGGGATGCCAGGGCAGCGTCCCATTTCTGAACCCTGTTTCGGAAGGCCTACTGGGATCTGAGAGCGAGGGATGTCAGAAGACTAATCTCTTAAACATCCTCGCCCTCGGGGAGCGAGTCCACGAGCTTAGCAAAGAAGACCATCTGTCTGTTCTTGGTCTCATCGTCCGACACCGGTTCTTCTTCTGTATTTGTGGTTTCCTTTGACTCTTGGTCATCGTCGAAAACTGATCATGTGGAGTCTTTATCCATCGCACCCGCTTCTACCTCGATTTGTCCCACAGGTGCCTTGTCGGGGGACTTGGCCTCTAGGTCTTCCTCGAGGGTGGTAGACTCTTAATTAACGTCGGGATGCATCGAACCAAATTCTTCGATAATATAGAAAGGGTTAAATCCATGAATCGGTGTGGAGGTGGTTGATTTATTGGGAGCAGGCGCGACTGCCTTGGGAGTTGGGCTTGGGTGGGTTTGGCCTTCATTAGGGTTCAGGTACAATTCTCCTTCCATTTCTGCCAATACACCGAAGTAGTAGTTCGTGCTGAAGCAACCAGTCGCGGCGTCCTGTTTCGTCCTATCTACTGATGTTTGCCCGATGTTCTTAAGCATGTTCGGCTAAAAAGGTGCTACACGGAGGGGGTTTTCAACATCATTGCTACTATATTCCTGTGAGGAGTGTGATGGTTCTGTAGTGAGGGTGTTAATTTTGTTGTTAAGGTTGAGGGCCAGGGCTATGAGGGCAACGATAGCTCTGCTCGAGGAGGTTGGTTCTTGAGTGTCAGAATTTCCAGCACTAGCTTCAAATCGAGTGTGGGTGTTCGGTAAGGGAAGGATGGGGGATATGCGGGGTTGGTTGTTAGTCCTGGTCTTACGGGTGGGGGCGCTCTTACGTGTCTCTTTCTTCTTTAGTTCCGGGTGGACACGATAACAATGCTCAATAGAGTAGCCACTCATATGGCAGTGTTTGCAGAAGATGATATTATTGTTGTAAATAATTTGTTGGGTGTGCGGCTTCTTGCCGAGAGAGATTTGAATATGCTTGGGGAGATCCTTCGATAGATCTAGCTCCACACAAATTTTAGCGTAGTTAACTTTGGAGAGGTTTCTAGTTTCTTCACCCGCAGCCACAAACGTGCCAAATGAGTTAGCGATGCACCTTAGAGCCGCGGGAACGAAGCAGATGAGGGGAAGATTGGGGAAGGTCACCCAGGCCGAGACGGTCGCTGAGTCCACCTTGGTGTTGAAGTTCTATGACCATCTAACGATTTTCATGGTGTGGGAATCTATCATGTCTTTGCCTCGAGTCCAAACGTTCTTATGGTCAGGCTCTGAAGATAGGTGCAATAAAATGTGCTTGGGATCCAGGGGGGCACCTTATATGCCGAAGTGAGCCCCCAGCTGGCAATCTCTTCCTGGACCCTCTGAAGTTTTGGGCAGCCGGTAGAAATTTTGAGGACAAAGGTGTGTGGGAAGGAGGTTGACAGCGACGCCATTTCTGTGTCAGAGAATGGCACCATGATCTCGTGCGTGTTATTCGCATAGTCTACTTTAGGGAGGTCAATGTCAAAAAAGATCTGTGGGATCCTGACCGAACGATCAGGTCTAAGCTTGTCGGCGTAAGACTGCACGAGGGGTTGTTGGGGAGCATGAGAGAGCCGACCTCACAATGGCGTGATCGCCGCGGAAGAGCGCGCCACCAACTCTGGGTGGGGGTGGGACGAGGGGGTGCCATTTGTAGCAGACGAAGAGGTCACCTGGAGGGGGAGGGTATTCGAGGGCTGCTCGCCTGTGGAGACCGAGAGCGGAAGAAATGGAGCAAGCGCCAAAAGATCGACATGAAGAGATGGGGGGTGTGGGCCGCGTTGCCGATGAAGTAACTGGAGACTCCATGAGAGACGAGCGCGCGCTGCCCGGACCCATAGGGAGGGGCGCACCACGCACGTGAAGCTGGGCACCCAAAAAGGTACGAGCATGTGAGCAAGAGGATGGTTGGGCACCTAGGAGGGTGGAACCGAGTGCGCGAGGTGGGGACTGTTCACCCAAAAGGGCGCTAGCAAGATAAGGTGTGGGATACGTAAGAGCGCCACCCACAGGTGGCGTTCCCGCGAGGGGCACGGGACCACAAGATACTACGCCACCAAGATGGGCATCGGCTTGGAAGAGGAGAGATCGCTTCCCGCAGGGGGCTTGTCTCTAGGGGAGGCACCCAGGGGGAGGCCCAAGAGGGCGCCAGAACGGGCATAAGAGGGGGGTTGGGCACCCCTAAGGACGTCAGCAGGGGGTCTCAGGGGGCGTGGGGTCCACACCCACAAAGGCGCCCAGCGCCAAGAGGTCATCCGGAAGGGCCCTGCTAGGCGCCACAATAGGCACAGCAACTGCGGGCCCCAGGATGTGAGAGGCGCCACCCACAATGTGAGATAGCAAATGTACTAGCACGCCATACTACAAAACGGGTGGGACCAAATCGGGGTCTGGCGCAAGGAGCATTGACCCCAGGAAGAGATTGGCGCCACCCACATTGTGAGATGGCGAAGGTGCCCGTGCGCCAGAAGGCAAAGGCGCGATAACCGCAGGGTCCACCACAGTAGAGAAAGCATGGGCGCCTACCAGCTGTCCCGTACTGGACGTCATGCTCAAGGATCGAGAATGAGACGTGTGGTCATTCGAAATTTGAAAATACTGAAGCTTCGAAAAGCGGGTCCGCGGAGAGCCTGAGGCTGACCCTGACGCAGCAGCCGAGGAAATTTTAGCTTCCGAAGCCCTCCGACCAAACTCGCCGGTGACAGCAGCTCCACCGGCTGAAGGAGGGGGAAGGGATCCCCGCCGTCTATCGCAGCAAGAAAAGACGCCAGAGTCAACTCGCCGGAGATAAAGTCTAGCGACCCCTCTTCATTCGGAGGAGCCACCACCGTTTGGTCATGGGGGGTGACCGCCAGACTGTCCAGCCACCGGCTTCAACGGGGGAGGGACCGGCGGCAAAGGGGAAGACAACTCGAGTAAGGCGAAACAATCCGGTGGCAAGGGAAGCGTTCGAGGGGGAGGGCGGGGACGTGGAGTCATGAGGAAGACGCCAGGCACGACGGACGCGCCGGGGGGAGGGGGGATGCCCCCGCAGGGGCTACGTGGAGGGGGGGAGACCCCCTCAAGGAATCGCACACCTTCTATTATATATATATATATATATATATATATATATATATATATATATATATATATATATATATAGGCCAAATTAGTTATGAAACTTTTTGTAAAATTGTTTGAGTGTCAAGTGTCCGAAAGACGAACGTGTTTCGGTGTTTTCACGATCCGGGAGCTTTTGGACATGAAAATGTGATCCGTTTGAAGTTTCAAAAAGCTGATACGAAGGACTACGACATAGGTAGTATGGATATCAAGTGAGTGTAGGTATCATAGGTTGTCAAGTATATGTATAATATAGTACATATATATATATATATATATATATATATATATATATATATATATATATATATATATATATATATATATTATTGTTAGGTAATATGTGTTAGTTAATGTGTGTTAGTGTTGATACAAGTGGTTATCAAGTGAGCCAAGTATAGATAAGTTATGTGTCAAGATATTAGAGTTCGGGATAAGGTACTAGTGTGATACTTGGGTACCATGAGGATATTGGTATCATGACACAAGTATCATTAGAAAGGGTAAGTGAGTATTGGAGCTTGAGTAAGGTATCATATTTGGTATTAAGTATTAGTATTAAAGTTAGTTGGATAAGTATCTAGGAGGATAAGGTGTTGGTCATGATAATAAGATACACTACAAGAAAAATAACTTTTGGTGACGGTTTTTCTCCGTCACCAAAGGGTTTAGCTGACGGTTTTCCTTCTGTCTGCTAGGCCAGTGTCAGCAAAAGTCTCCACTTTGTTGTCGGAGTGACTTTAGTCGACGGTTTTTAGCCGTCAACTATAGTGACTGTAGTTGACGGATTTTAGCCGTCAACTAAACCTAATTTTTTGACCGTCAATATAGGTGCATACTTTTTCTGACTGTAACCTAGCTGACGGTTAATGACCGTCAACATAGGTTATTTTCGTTGACATTTTTTAGCCATCAAGAGGCCCTGATTATCAATTCTCATTTACGTTGCCGGTTCCCATTGGTTCCCATTTACGTCACCAGATACACGCATAATATAAATTACAGAAACGCATAATATAAATTCAAAAACTCTCACAAACATCAAATAACTTATAACACATTTTACATTAACAAAAACAAACGTGTTCGTACAATATTCAATGAGTACATCAACAAAAAGAAACTTGTTCATAGAACCGCATTCGATACATGATACCAACCCTAACACCAAAGACTAAAAGTGCCAAAATATAACAAAATACCATTAACCGAAGTCTGCAGCTTCACATACAAAAGATACCCGAAACCAAAGCCCGTAGCTTCACAAACACAAGATACGCGAAACCGAAGCCCGCAGCTTCACAAACCATCATTCGTCGAATCCTTGTATCCAATTAAAAATACATTGTTAGCTTCAGAGTTTAGTGAAGTAGAAGTATCAGAGCTAATATCTACTAAATATAGTTGCTATCAAAGTGTCAGAGCTAATATCTACTAGTAGTGGCTTCAAGGTGAAAAAATTGATATCAATTAATACCAATCAGATTTGTTTCAAGGTCTTCCTTACTATTACTATAACTGCAATTTCTATATCATATCAAAAAACGAAACAATGAACAGCATGAGAAAATAAATGCTTCAAGGTGGGGATCAAGCTGGTATCAAAAGAGATTTATTTTGAATAAAACAAAATCTGGTAATTTATTCTACATAGAGGCCTTAATGAGAGGCATTGGCATCTAACCATGCAGTGTTTCAAAAAATTTGTATAGTGAAAGCTTTATTTCTAACCATGTGTTCCACAGTACAACCTGAATAGGGATTAATTCGACGGAGAAAAGGAGATGGCAAAGTGCAACAAATACTTTAGTGCACTTCTCTCATCATATTCATGGATACTTCCCCCGTGCATCTAGCAATATATCATCACAACTATTCTTATAGTTCCCATCTACACTGACATTCTGCAGCTATTGCATTAATATTCTGGTTAGTTTTGGCTAGGAATCTCCAAGAACTAAAATGATAGGGTGTCTCAACTGTCACCAAATATTCTTGATTCGGTATGTTAATAACTTAGAGCATCCACAGTGGCAACACTCCAAACCATACTCCATATTACTCCAAATCATACTCCAAAAATTAATTTAGAAGTATTTTCTTCATGTTGGTACACAGTGGTATACTCCAAATTGACAAGTGGCAACATCCCATTTTTTTCTTCCTTATTTTTCTTTCATAATTGACAAGTGGCAACACTCCAACAAAAAGAATAAGAATGAAGGAGAAAAGTAAATATGGTGGGCCCCAAGTAACTATAGCTCCACTAGTGGACTCTCCAAATTTGGAGAGTCCTTTGGCTTTCTATTCTTTTTCAAGTGTGGACAAGAGTCCATTGTAGCCCTCAAGTGCTACAAAATTTGGCCAATGATCAAATATAGCACTTGAAAAGAGTCCCACTGTGGATGTTCAAGCCCAAACGCACAATTACCAGTCTCTCCATAAATGCAAAATAAAAATCTGCAGCTATCTTATTAGAATGAGCACATTGCAAGAAGTCATCAAGTTGAAGGTCATATTAAAGACAGCTGCACAAAAAAGTTCCTATTCGGTTTGGTCAAACATGCTTCAAGAATTCACTTGGTACTGTTATGTGTTTGTCCTATACGGCAGGATTTGAGAAGAACCAAAAAATTCTGCAGGATAAAAAATTGGAAGCGTCCAATAGCCTCGACTAGTCAGCAAATTTTCAAAAGAATCAAAACGTTGAGGTCAGATTTGAGTCCATTTCCATCCAAAAATTAGTAAATGTAACAATAGTAGAGAATTTTCCCGAAGTGGCTGAAACTTTTATGTTTAAACTAGACTTTAATTAGTCAAATTTTTGAAAAGTACAATATAGAGTTTCAGTCAATTTTGGTCCAATTTGAGCCAAAATTGGTAAAACTTTCCAGAATAGTATGATGTTTTGCCAAAACTAGAGGAAACATTCAAAATTGTCGTAACTTTTACAACTTAATATTAAGGTCTAAAGGTGCACGGATTATTAGTGTCTTTCAATCATTTATGAAAATCCAAAACAAAAGAGCTATCATTTATCTTATTAGAATGAGTGCATTACATACGAATCAAAGATATTTAACGCAAGGAGTAATTGCAAGGAGTATTCACATAGAATATACCTGCTGATATTATGAGTGCTTCTGCAGTATGATTAAGATTTGCCACAGCCCAAGGAATGGTGCGACAGCCAACCAACTGAAAAATCAATAGAGAAGCGTTTCTTCTCTTATCCCTTATCAAGTATATAAGAAAACTTCCTTTCTGCCTTTATTTCTAACCAAGAATAGACTTAATTGCTTTTCCTCATATACGCTGGCACTTGAAAGTTGAAAGTTTGTGTTGGAAAATGGAGAAACACATGTTTTCTTAAATAAATATTGCTAAAACCTATTGCAAAGTGCACCATTAGAACGTATTTACAATTCTAAATGTCTGGTAGTGAAAAGTAATGTTTCTAGTCACTCTTTAAAGAATAAGAGAAAGGAAACATAAAGCACACCAATGGCACTGCAGCAACAACAGCTGCAATAGAAGTTGTCTTGAATCCTTCTGTTACTGCATCTGCAAAGCAAAATACCCATAAATGGGAGGAAAGGGGGAAAAAAACTCAAATGACCATAAGCAGTTTAAGAAGCATAACAGGAACTAATAGTAGTGTGCATTCAAATCCCTTCAGATAGTCAAAATACTAGGATGGTTATGCACAAAACATAATAGATTATCAGAGTTCTAAGGATCATGCATAAATTGAAACATAAATAGCATAACAGAAAATGAGTAACAATGTAAAATAGTACTTGGATACAGTCTTAAAGTAATGAGAAAATCGTGAATTGGTTCATAAAACAAAAAAGTGATAGGTAATCATTTTGAATTCAAGAAAGATTTCTGAAACAACTCGAATTTTATTTGAAAATTAGAAATTAATATACCAAACAAAGAATAATGAAGGTAAACAGAGTCATTGAAGTTCAGTTGCCTCAAAAACATTCCCATGCATCATTCCAGAGTTTGTAAATTGAATGATACTCAAAATCGAAAATTTTCTCATCATAGCCCAACACATGTACTTTCTCATAAAGCTGATACGGAAAAATTAACTCTCCATAATTAAAATCTCAAAAATTAACTCCAAGTAACTCAAAACCAAATGAATCATCTGCTAAAAATAATGCCTTGAGGAGTTTCTCCCCTTCACTAGTAGGCTTGCCTGGGAACCAGAGGACGTACTATAAATCGATACTCTAAGGTGATCTACAACTTGGAGCCAATCGGCCGGTTCTGGTCGCCTGGGGTCACAATATAATTGCGACCAATGTCCTTGAGTGAGGTGCAACCACTCAATGCCATGGTCAGCTCAAACTCGTCACGGAGCATCTGAAGAACCTTTTTGACACCAGCCTCACCTTCAGCAGCCAAAGAGAACACCACTGGCCTCCCAATCTGACATCAAGTAATAAGACATGTTAATAGAAATATAGAAAGAAAATTCCAAAATAGGTCATCATTGAATCATCAATCATGCCAACATTTTTACTTACAAATATGCCTGAGACTCCCAAAGCTAGTGCCTTAAAGACATTTGTTCCACGATGCACACCACCATCAAGAAAAATAGGAAGTCAGCCTTGGGCAGCTATCACAACCTAAATTTAGAAACAATGAAGTAACAGTAAGGCATTTTTTTTATATAAAAACTAGTGAAGTTATAGTGTTTCTTTTCTATAGTTACTAAATGCTAGATAGTCGGTAATGTTATATAATCGATTCATTGTTTTTTCCAATAGTAATGAAATTATATATATGAAGCCCCTTCATACACACAAATTTCACAACTTGATAAGTTATGATGAAAAAATTGGACACAAGCCCCAAATGGACAGTTAAATATGCATCTTTCTCAGCAGATGTAGCTTGGAGTGGGAGCATTGCTGGGGAAGGTAAGTTAAGGAAAGGAAAGTGGCCTAAGAGAGGTGTTGGCTGCTGCCTCTGTTCGAACTAGTTACTTTATTTATTCAAGTATAATGTCATCCCACAAATTCTATTAATATTTTTTGCATCTATGCAACCAAGTATTAAGTCATCAAACATGGAACGGATTAAACATCAAATTAATTAACCCAAAATCTCAAATCATGACATCAATCCCTAATGAAGATAACCAGATCACCAGAGACTACACTTGAGATGTGATACCATAGTAGAAAGCATGCAAAGAGATGTGCTAAGAGAAGCATACAAACCTCTTCCAGAGCACTGATTGTTGCTGGGACATAATCAAGTTGCCGAGCTCCATGGTTGGACACAATAATACCGGCTGCCCCAGCCTGAATGGCCAATCTTGTTGCATTCTCAAAAAATCATAATGTCAATGCAAATTGTAGACGGGTTCAAAAATCAAATTAAATTGCTACAAACCAAATTAAGAACTGAATGGTTACTATCTTCTGCAGTCATAACTCCTTTTACTAGAATTGGCATGGAAGTGATTGTCTACAGCCACTTAATATTAAGGGCCCAACTCTATAGACATTGAGCTCCAGGCGGTGGAGGACAAGGTCGAGCAGCTCCCCAGCGGTTGCGTCAAGCATGAGGTTGGCCTATTGGGCTTTCCGGAGGCGTCGGGCCTTCTGGAGCTCCTCTATGTAGTGCTTCTTCTGCTGCCGCGACTGGAGGGGTTGTAGGTGTCGGCATCGGGCTTGTTGGGCTTCCCGGAGGCGTCGAGGGACTGCTAGAAAAGGGAGGGGTGGTGGAGATGAGGCGAAGGGAGGGGATTAGGGTTTTGGGGACGAGAGTTTGGCCGGCGCCATGGATGGGGCTCGGCTAGGGTTAGGGTTTTGCGGTGGGGGTAGGAGACAGAAGGAAGACAAAGGATTTGAGGAGAAGAGGGGAAAGATGAGGGTTTGTGAGAGGTGGGGATGAATTTGGATTTGAAGAGGAGAGGGAGAAGAGGAAGGGATTTTCTAAGTGAAGGAAAAAAAATTTGAAGAGGAGCAGGGCTATAATCAGTGAGATTTTGGTTTTCTTCACATATAATATTTGGTAGAAACCGTCACGAACCTAAACTTTTCGAAAAATTTACGATAACGACATCTAAAATAGACGTGAGAATTTTTTTCTGACTTTAGTTGACGACTTTAACCTACATGTCAACTAAAAGTGGTAGATTTTGTGACGGTTTCCCCAAATCCGTTAACTAAAGGGGTATAATATTCTATACTTAACACAAAAGAGGGGTTTACTTGACACAAGGCCTAAACCGTCAAGTAAAATCGAATAGATGAAGGGGATTACCGACCGTCAATAAAAAGACCGTCAACAAATATCATTTTTCTTATAGTGATATTGGGTATTAGAACTAGGTAATAGATAATATCAAGATGTCAAGTACCAAGAGTAGGATGAGCATATTGTATGTAAGGTAACTGTATATGTGTTAGTATCTTGGGGGTTGGTATCATATGATACTTAATGTGGTACCATTTGAAAACAAGTAAGATATGTGTGGAGTAAATTAGGGTGTGGTATCCTAGGGTGTATCAAGGTATTTAGAATACTAAGATACCAAAATATTAGAACTAGTATGAGGTAATACTAGGATACTAAGGTGAGGTTATGATATTGGGTATTGGATTAAGATTCCATGGTAAGGGTAGTGTCTAGCTTGGATAATGGGTTAGGTATCAAGGTATGAGTTAAGGTCTTGTGTATTAGTTAAGGTAATGGTACTAGCTAAGGTATTAGTCTAGAAACTAGGATACGGGATAATATGTTAAGGTATCGGTTAAGGTAATAAGGTAATACTAAGATAACTCTTTAGAGATAGCATATAGCTATGTATGTATATGTCTATATTTGATATGAGGGTATAGTGTGGTATGCCTATATGATTATGAATATGATATAGAGGTAATACATATGGTATATAGATATAGAGTATACGGGTACATATCATATAGACTTGGACGTTAACCCAACATAGGGTATTTATCTAGATAGATACCTAAAGTACTAATAGTCATAAATATGTTATTGATATGGAAGTAGTATCATAAAGATATGTTGATATACATGAATGCCTTGGCGTGGGATACTAAGAGGAATTAAGGAATTATCATAGGGGTATGTATCAAGGTTTAGGGTTGATACCCATAGGTATATATTTACATGTGAAATAGGGTATATATATGGGATATGATACATGGTATGCTAAATGGGGTAATACCATATATATATATATTGTAATGCCCCAGTCCCAAAATATGTATTGGACCAGGATACGGTAAATGCCAGCAACACTTCACCAATGGGCCAAATCTGACAACAATCCCATTAGTGAAATGCTTAAACTGTAAATCATGATAACAACCCAGAGTATAATATAAGTCACAGGCACAGATCTAATCTCATCCACGCAGAAATATGACACAAGATATCAAGTCCAAAATAAATGATACTAATAAAAAAATTTGTCCAATCATGAAATATGAAATGTAACTGTGCGGGTAAGACATCCCAAAATCACAGTAAAAAGAGACAAAGTATCAACTACATGTCCACCGAAAAAAAGGAAAAATAAAGCTAAATGAGGAACGCCATGGATCAAGAGAAATCCCCGATCTCTACCTCGTCCTCCTGCGATGGTATGCCACCTGCCTCGACTCCAGAACCGTAAACCTTCAGAAAATTCTTGCCTCTAACTAAGCCTGGAGGGATCATCGGGTCCTCAGAGGACTAGCAAGATACATAATATACAAGCCAAAAAGTAACAATACAAGTATGCAAAGAAGTAAGAAATAATGAAAGAAATCAACCGAGTCAGAATAACTAAGATACCAAGATCTAATACACAAAGCTCCTAAGCCACTGGCATGCCATACTAGTCGTGGCTAATAGGTCAAATCTATAGACTGTAGTCAATGTCACGACTCGCACCCATTTTTCGGACGCGAGCTCGTGAGCAAGCCAGCTATGCATCAAGCGGACTCCAGCCCGACTTGAATACGTAAATGTTGTCACGGCTAGGGTAAGCTGCCAAATCATGGCAAACAAATCTATATCTCAATCCACAATAAGACAATAAACATGAATGAACACTATGGGTCGTGGTCTGCAGCCCACTAGCATATATGTCCGATAAGACTCTAAAGGAAATAACAAGAGTCTAAAACTGAATCTAGAAATATGATATCTCATGATAAGGCATGAAAGCACGAGCGAATAATAAACACAATAACGATACCTGAATCTCGCAAGCGTATCATCACATCTGTCATCCAGAACCACTAGCTAACTCCATGCAATCGCTAAACCTGAAGAGATCATCAGGTCCTCAGGGGACATAGCAAGATACATAAAAATATGCCTATCTAGCAGTTTATTATGCAATAAAGAAAATACTGGAAATAAACGGGAAAAGTCCAATCAACATGAAAACACGACTATACACGACTAGAAGAACCACTACGCCTAAACGAACTGCTGGAGGAGAACAAGTGGACACGATGTTACGATGTCAATGGATAATCAATCGAATACTCAAACCCTCCCCTCTAGTATGGACTCGCAGGTTTGAACAACTACTAGCACTCGCCCCTAGTATGGACTCGTAGGTTAGCAACACCCTCGCCCCTAGTGTGGGCTCGCAGGTGTGGAACAGATAACTACTAACCCTCGCCCGTAGTGTGGACTCGCAAGTTAGCTTCACAAAACAAGATACAAATAACTACTAACCCTCGCCCCTAATGTGGACTCGCAGGTTAGCTTCAAGAATTCAAGGTACAGCAGTTCCGTTATGACTTAATCATCCTATGACACGATGCGACTCAGTCCAAGTACAAGTGATGACACGACACGACCCAATCAAGATACACGAGAGAACCAATCCAATATTAACTACAAAATTTACTATGAACAAGAACTATAAATGTATATCCAATATGAACTACAAAGCTAACTATAAACAAGGACTATATGTATACTAGCATGCACGATGTACAAATCACATGTTAATAATAAACCAGTAAAACTATATAATAATAGAAATATGCATGTAAATAAACTGTAGAGGGAGGCAAGGTATCTTGCATGGAGGTTGCACGTAGATCCCACAAAATATAGTCAACTATGACTCGTAAAGTCCAAGTCATCACAACTGTCTCCGAAAGCTAAAACAAACATTGCCAAGATTCTCAGAATAGTCAAATTAGCTAAGATTGCCGGTCCGTAAGTCCAATTCTGGACACAGGAGCAAAACGGTAATTTCGGGCCAAAACGGTGTCCATCGTTGGATCCACTTTACATCGAAAAGCGTGTCAGACTCAATGGTCTCTAAAGTCGTCAAACTACATGTCTACAGATTTGTTTTGATGATACGAATCCAGCGGTATGTCCAATTTTGGACTCCGGTGGGCCGTGCACAAAATTACCCGTTGAATCGGACCGTAGGGCCCGCAAAACGGCGATCCAATCAACTGTCTCAGAATCAGACCAAACTTGGCATACAGGACCAGAAAAATGATACGGTCCTGTTGGCGCAAGTTTCGTCTCGATCTGACGAACGTGCACAAAGTAATTAGAAAATTTGCACAGAGGCCGATACGGTAAATTTTGACGGATACGCATCAAATTCGTCGCGCACACGCGACCAATTCGAATTCCGTCAAAGCCCACACATCTACGAAGCCGTTACGCACCTTTCGATGATTTCGGTTCGCGACCACGTCGCCCAGATTGGCGGGACGCACGTCGTATCGAAGGATTTTCAAGTTTTTGAAAATAGTTTTCACAATTTTTTTTCCGACTTTCATTCTGATTTAACTTCCTGTATAAACCACTATAATTAAAAATAACAATTGGGTTTTCATCACGGTTAGGTTGCCTTTGAATGTGTTTTATTGGATTTCGAAAATTTGCCATGGATTGGTGGCAATCTGCCTTCCAACATAGGGAAGAAGTCGCCAAAACAGGACATGTGTTATATGGGTTTTTTTCGACTTTCAGGAAAGTTTTTTGTCCCATATTTAATAATAACTCTAAAACCAGTAGATGGATCTCCTAGTCGGTCATGTCTACTACGCGTAGGACTTTACAAAATTGAAAATAATGAACTGGATACGTAGAAATCTTGTCGGGAATCATAGTACCTTGACGATGTGTTGCTGTCCAGGGTGGCCGCACGGTCGTGGCGAGTGTGGGGGTGAAGGTGTCGGCTGTTCGGTGTTAGGGTTTAGATGAGCCTCGAGCATTCTCTTGTTATATACAGCAGAGGCGGGGGTCGGGTTCCTGTGAGTTCGGGTGTGGGGGACTTGTCATGACCCGCACCCTGATTAGGGGCACGAGTACGTGGTTACGTCCAGCCTACGCCGCAGAATCAGCGGTAGAACGCTGTCTAGGTCATCTATAAAACTACTCTAAACTGTATAAAGGTACATGTACAGTTTATACACACCGAATGGAGGTGACAGAGCAATACAGTCTCAATCACAAAAGCAAACTAGGATAGATAGCATGAAATGGAAATATGATAGATGAAAACAGGAAATAAGTTCAAGGTCCACACAAGCCCAAAGCTATACACAACACCATAGAGTCACAAAATGTGAAGATAAAATACTACAGTTTAAAACCAAAGCTGGATCGCAGTCCAGGCAAGCCTAACTAAGCTAACTACTCTGGAAGTATAAAATCTAGTGGCTCAACTATTAGGCCATCGCCCTGGCCTAAGTCTCCATCTGTCTCGACCCCATAGTGGGTCGAGCAGCCTGCCTCAAAAATATCTGTAATATGTCAACGGTATCCTGTCAGGAAAATGAGCAAGTACAAACACTAACAGCAGTTCCATATGAATTGAAAAAATCTATAAGAGACACTGTAATGAAATACAAGACAAAGATATGGGAAAACTTCGGAGCCATTCGAAAGCCGGCTTACAACCCGTAAACCAAATAAGGACCGGGGTTGTAATCCTTCTCCCGAATAGAACTTAGCCTCCAATCAAAGTATAGCATAAGAACATATAGAATATGTGAAACACAGGGTAAAATCAGCAAAAAAATTTATAACAGATGTGAGTACTGAATAGGACGACAATATATAGGATGACTTAGGAACTATTCGGAAGTCGAGTTACAACCCTTAAACCAAACAAGGACCGGAGTTGTAACTCTTCTTCCGAACAGAACTTAGCCTCCTACGAAAATAAATATAAAAGGTGCCTTGAATTATTAGTGCGTTATGTGATCATCTTGGGAAAATATGATCAGGCTTTCCATCTGACCGACTAATAACAATGTGTATAATAGAGCAGTAAGGCCGGTCACCATGGAAAGCTATGAACGATGTAGGGTAAGGCTTTACCCGTCGTGAGGCGAGGGTATAGCTATGAACAATATATAGAACAATGTGGGAATTTTGATCACACAACCACTAATAACTCCCCATTCCCGAATAGTATAATGGATCTAGACATGACACGTCATGACACGGGATTCCATAAGAGGGTAGCAAGTCCCCTTAGGAATCAGTGTCTATACCAATACATGGAAATAAGACAGAATATGTACCAATATACCATAAAAATCTAGGAACAACATCCCATGTCAGGATCCAACATATACTAGTCCATGAACTATCGTGACTAGAAATCGAATAAGACACTACAACTGAATCGGATATAGCAGATATCATGACAATGAAAACTATCAGTGAATGTACTCGCCCGTGGTCCTGAGCTGATAAGGTGAACATATGCTCAGAGTAATCACAGACCTATAGATGACATACCATGAGTCCAAACAGGGTTAAATAATGAAAGAAAAGCTAATATAGTCATGATATGCAAGTCTAAGTCAAAACTAGGTCAAACTAAGTCATACCAAGCTAAACTAGGTCAAACTAGGTCATACTAGGACAACAAAGGTCAAACAGGGTCACAGGAAGTCAATCCAAGTCAAACTAGGTCAATATGGGTCAAGGGTTGACTTACAGTTGACTTTTGGTCAAAAAGTCAACTCTGGTCAACACTAAGTCAACCCTAGGTCAACCCTAGGTCAAACTAGTCAAATATTGACTAACTGTTGACTTCTAATCAACTGGTCAACTCTGGTTTGGTTTCGGTCAAATCTAGTCACTTATAGGCTAATGTTGACTCTCGGTTGACTTTTGTTGACTTTTGGTCAAAATGTTCAACCGAAGTCAAAACTAGTCTAGGAGCACTATATTTGATCATTACCAACCAAGAGAACCAAGTTCTAACTGTATCTTAAACTCTAAACTCAATTACCTACATTACCCTTACCAAGGTAATCCCGATACCTTGTCCAATACAAAGAAAATCCCGCTAATTCTCAAGATACTAGCCTAGGCCCCCTAGGGTAGTCAGATACTATCCTATCTAAGGTTTACCTACCAAGATACATAGGTTTCCTAGATATCTAATCCATCTTAGAACACATGTTGGTCATCTAACCATTACCTTACCCTTATCTCATTATCACACCTAACTAAACACTCACAAACACTCACTCACTCACTCACTCACTCACTCACATATAACACCACACATATAAGCTCACTCCTAGGCTCTCACACACATAGGCAAATAGCTACCTATTAGGCTCACCTATAGGTTCCTATATAAACTCACACACACACACAAAAGCTCACACACACACTAAGCTCTCACACACACACACATACATATATGCATATATATATAGGACTGATTTGGGACTTCTATAGGCTCACACACACACACACACACACATACACACTAAACTCACATACACACATACACAAAGGCTGTGTTTGAAGGGTTGTACAAGGGACTGAATGTAGGGACTATTAGTGACAGCTAAGGACAGGTTTGAGTAGGCCTAAATATGGGGACAATCAAGGGCTGAATTGGCTTCATTTAGGGACTGGTTTTAGGCTTACAATGGCTGTCAATGGGGGGATGTGTAAGCCCCTGATTTTCAAATTCATTTTTTTTATTTGTGATAATTAAATTTTAATGTCATTTATAGCCTTAAATAATTATTGGGAATTTTTAAGAATTTTTCTAGAATTTTTAAATGATTTTAAATGAGTTTTAAAATACAAAAATATTAATTTATAATTTATTTAAATGTTTTAATATCAATTTGCAATTATTAGAATTGTTTTAATACTGTTTTGTAATTATTTAAATTATTTTTATATCAGTTTGTAATTTGTTAATTATTTTAAACTAATAAATGCAAATGATTATTTGCATATACTACTGCGGGGACCTATTATGCAATAACCTAAATTCTAGGGGACCTAAGTGTAAACCTAAACCCCCCCCCACGATCGGGCTTACCTGCCCCCGACGACCAGCCACGTCGCCGGCGACCGACCCCGATCTTTTCCGCCTTTCCCGGCCATCCCCACCGCCCTAAAAACCTATAAATAAACCCCCTTCCTTCCTAAACCCAAACCCTAGCTCTACACCCCACCACAACCACCGCAGCCCCTCATCTCCGACCTAAACCCTAGACCTAACCCTAACTCCGGCGACACACCACCACCAGCTCCACAGCCACCTGCATCGACCACAACCGCCACCATTCGACTCGTCCTGTCACGCCGAGCCCAGCGCCACTGGAGAGCCCCGACCCCGACGCCTACTCCGCCGGCCAGCACTCTCAAACCCCCCCGACTAGCCGGACACGTACGTGTCGGTTTGTCTTCGTGTCTATTTGCGTCTCGATTTAGCATGGGTGACTCGTCAGGACACGGGTGATCCTTTGGTAAGCTTGGACACGTAAATCGATGCTCGTGCGTGTCGTGTATAGCATGGACACGCAGACTCTGTGTCCCAAACTGTCAGGACACAGAGCGATATTTCGTGTTACTATTTTTAACAACTAAAACCTAATAAAATCTACCTAAAACCTATTCCTAACACAGCGGGCCGCTGGCCCACTGGCCAGCGCGCAGTGATCAAAACACCCCCCCTTTTCCTGAGGACAGGGTTCGAGACCCCCCTCCTTTTTGTCTTCTTTTCTTTTTCTGTTTCTTTTCTTTTTCTTTTTCTTTTTCAGTTTTATATATATATTTATATATATATGTATATATATATATATATATATATATTAGTATATATATATGTGTATATACTGCTTTTGACAGTATTTTATATATATGTATATATTTTATAATTAGTAAATTTTATATAAATATGTTTGTATTTATATATATATTCATATATGTATGTATTATGTATATATGTATATATTTTTATGTATATATATATTAACATATATATACACTTTATTGTTAAGTATTTTCCTATATATGTATATATATTTATACATATATATATACCTTATAAATTAAGTATTTTTCCTTATATATCTATATATACTTTTAGCATAGGTATGTATATATTCTTTTGTACAAATTAGCCTTATTAAAATAATAATATTTATTTTGCACTATCACCAAATTATATTTTTATTGTATTTAAATTACTGCAACCATTTGGTGTCCAAGCCTAGCATGGGTATTTGGGCTCAAATGTGTTTTCACACATTCAAGACCTGTTCAAGTCATATTGGACTTGATTCATGGCCTTGGGTCCTGTATTTGAACTTTGGTTCAAATTATATACATGGACAAAATACGCAGATAATTAATTATTGTGTGCAATACTGTTTTTGATTTTCTAAAAAAATACTTAAATATTGCTAAAATTATGGAAAAATAGTTTTTAGATACTATGTTAAGTTAGCTAATTTAGTATAATTTTTGTAGTATTTAATTTACTGTTTTGCCACTAGTTTGGCATATGAAACCAAAACCCATTTTCTGTATACTTAGGAAAACTGATTTTTATAAAATATTTGTACTGGTTAATAAATTCCAGAAAAATTATAATAAATTTCTATGATTGACAAGGATCACTTTAGTACTTTACTTTAAGAAAAACTAGGCTTTTTGCCTATCTCTAAAATTGTTAGAACTCAATAATCTTTTAATTTATTTATTGATTAATTACGACTTATAGCTTTTTGTGTTATTTGGAGTTTTAGTCGTGTTAAACCCCATCCCTCACTAGTGTAAAGACCCTAGAAAGTTAGTTAACATAGTGTGTCATCCCACATTGGTCTCCTATGCCAAGTCATCATTTTGGCTAGGTGCCCAATCACAAGTCGTGTTTCACCAATTAGTGTCCTAGTATTTTAGCTTAGTGTAAAACTAAGTTGTTGTATTTACTTTTACAGTGACGAGCTACCAGACATCCATAGCATTGTTATCGCAGCTTGTTTTGTTTTGCTTTGCTATAGGCAAGTACTTTCTACGAACTTTACATACTGCTATAAACCATAAAAACTGTGAATCACCAAACCATGTTAAATGCTGATCCTTGGGGTAGCAAGTTAGAACTTTACATGTTGTATTACTTTCAGTCTCTACCATGTTTATACCGTATCTCATAATATCTCACATGCTTAAATAACGGGTTAAGGGGAAACTGCTAGTAGTGTACGTGATCATGACCCCCTTCTCCGTATGTATTTACCGAGCATCGCTACATTCTATATGTATCTGTGTCGTATGTCTGGTCCCGCGTTTGTATATGGATATACACCGATGCCGTTATGTGTACGTATGTGCACATCAGAAAATTGATATGTACCGCTGTACATCCTGATTACCTATTGACTGATCACTCACCTACTACAGTTTTAAACTTTAAAATGTATATCTATCGCCATGCTAAAATATACCTAAAACTGAACCAACATGATATGTCATTTTCTTCTCATCACATGATCAGTATTATATGTTTGTTAGATTTAGTACTTGCTCCCGTCCTGACAGGATAACGTTGTAGGTGTCCTTACTGAGGAGGAGTTACTCTGTGACACATACTATGGAGATACTGCCGAGGACCTGGCTCTGCTTTACGAGGATGTTCCTGCGGGAAACCTCGCCTAGTTGTCTTTTGTTTACTTAGACTTTTGAGAGTAGATATGTATTAGACTATATCATTTTGTAACTGGACATGTATCCAGTTTTACATTTCAGTTCACTTGTACTTGGATATTTTACTATATACGACGACTTTTGTGTTTGGAGCATTTATGATTCTTCTTCACTTATAGAACTGTTAGTACATTTAGTCTTATCCTGTTGTCTTTAGAACAGCTTACTATGTTTTATCTCAACGTAGGCTGGACATGACTCGGCCTGGCCCAACAATTTGGGTAGCGGGTCGTGACATGTTTTTAGTGGTGGCCCATGCAGGTCCTGACTAAACTGTTTGGTTACATTATTGTACCAAGCATGCCTGCAATTAGGAACTTAAGGTAATTAGACAACATTAGGAAAGACGCTTAGAACACTTAGAGGAATGCTAGGATTGCAACATAGGAAATACATCACATGTGTGCTATTATAATTAGATTTTCTTGCATATGATTGCTTACTTTAAATAAGTCCTTATAAGTCTTTTTATGTGTAATTTAGATGGTGCTTACTCGTTCGTCCCAGTATGTTACCCCCGAGAATGGGGCCCTCCATATCCAGTCAGCTGACCAGTTGACTGATACATCTCCACCTACTACTTTTCCCCACTCCACAGATCCACAGACCCAGATACCACCTTCCACATCACAGGCCCAGCAGGACCCGATACTTCCACCACCCCCTATCACTATACCCACCCAGGCTTCCGTCACACTCGACGGGACCCAGCTGCTCATACTGATCCAGGGGTTCCTAACAACCCATCAGGAGCAGACTACCCTACTCCGCCAGAGCATGGAGCATTCTGAGGGACGTCCCGTGGTCCCACCACATGTAGAGCCACGGCAGAGAACGGGGACGGTCAAGGACTTCATGGGTCTGAATCCCAAGGAGTTCTCAGGGACTGAGGGCATAGTAGTAGCTGATGACTGGCTAGATTCTGTAGAGAGGAAGCTTCTGGGAGTTAGGATGCCGAATGACCTTCAGGTCGAGGCAGCAGGATTTCTGCTGATAGACTTAGCCGGAGTCTGGTTCAGGAATGAGCCGTTGTTCGCGAGAGGTAGATCCACCTGGGACCAGTTCAAGACCCAGTTCAAGAAGAAATTCTTTTCGACCACTGCTAGAGTAGCCATGGGGCTACGATTCCAGAACATCCAGCAGGGAAACCGTTCTGTTGATGACTATGCGGGAGAGTTTAGTCGCCTGAGCCGTTTTGCTCCTAGTCTGGTTGATGATCCAGAGGAGATGACCCGTAGGTTTTGCCATGGTCTAGTTCCAGACATTGGCATTCTTATAGTGGCAAACGGTACGACTGACTACTACCAGAGCCTAGAGTTGGCCCGGAGCATCGAGGAGCGTCTTCTGTCATGCAAGAGGCCGGCTTCTGTACATCATGAGGGACCGTCCAAGCGTCAGGCTTTCCAGCAGAGAGCGCCGACGCCACAGCAGACTTACCGTCCCCCTACACCACATCATCAGACCCCGCCAGTTAGAGCCCCGGGACCCCGACAGCAGCCGAAGGGAGGTTTTTGTGCATTCTGCAAGAGGGTAGGCCACGACGCTTCCATCTGCAGGAAGAAGTTAGGGCAGTGTTTGGCTTGTGGGTCTGCCACCCATCAGCTTTGAGAGTGCCCAGTAGCGAAGACTAGAGGACCGCTCCCGACTCAGCAGCAGAGGTTCGGACAGCATCTGCAGCAGCAGAAGGGACCTCAGGGGAGGGTTTATAGTCTAGCCATTGAGCCAGAACCGGAGCAGGTTTCGGAGTCGGATTACTTAGCTGACGTCATCACAGGTTATATTTATTTGTATACTTTTCTAGTTGTATGTTTGTTTGATTCTGGTGCATCTCATAGCTTCCTATCATTAGAGTTTATGCATAAACATCATCTAGTAGCTACACCTACTGCGGAGATTAGTAGAGTGATGACGGGAGGAGGACCAGTGCCTATTAGATCTATCTATAGATGTTCTATTTTTATAGCCGGGAGAGAGTTCAGAGGGCGATTCTTTGTGATGCCACTCCCCGGTTATGATATCATATTGGGGATGGACTGGCTTAGCTATGCCCATGCATCTATAGATTGCTATGAGGGTAGTATTTTGTTCAGTACCCCAGGCACAGCACCATTCAGTGTCAGGAAGACAGGGCCGGAGATCAGCCTAGAGCCGAACTGTTGTGCTACAGTCGGGGACGCAGCACCGCCACACCCTATCATTAGGGAGTTTATGGATGTATTCCCAGAGGATCTTCCAGGACTTCCGTCTGACAGAGATGTGGAGTTCACTATAGATCTAGTGCCGGGTTCATCACCAGTATCCCGGGCTTGCTATAGAGTGAATCCCAAGGAGGCCATAGAGATGAAAGAGCAGATTGATGACCTGTTGAAAAAGGGTTTCATTCGATCCAGTGCTTCTCCATGGGGAGCACCAGTGCTCTTTGTGCCTAAGAAGGATGGTACAGTCCGGTTGTGTATTGACTATCGGGCCTTGAATGCCATCACCATCAAGAACAAATATCCTCTGCCCAGGATAGATGATTTGTTCGATCAGTTGAGCGGGGCGAAGGTATTTTCCAGGATAGACTTGAGATCCGGGTACCACCAGGTGAAGGTTAGGCCAGCAGACATCCAGAAGACGGCGTTCAACACGAAGTACGGGCAGTACGAGTTTCTGGTGATGCCATTTGGTCTCACAAATGCGCCAGCTGTCTTTATGAACCTGATGAATAAGACATTTCACCAATATCTGGATAAGTTCGTCGTGGTGTTTATCGACGATATCCTGATATACTCGAAGACGCCGGAGGAGCATGCAGAGCACTTGCGGATAGTTTTGGGGATTCTGAGGCAGGAGAGATTGTTTGCCAAATTGCCGAAGTACGAGTTCTTTTTAGATCGAGTGGAGTTTCTCGGCCATGTAGTCACTGGAGATGGAATCTCGGTGGATCCCAGGAAGATTGCTGCAGTTGAGACGTGGAAGGCTCCGACGTCAGTTTCAGAGATCAGGAGCTTTCTGGGTTTAGCAGGCTATTATAGAAAGTTCGTCCAGGACTTTGCTAGGATAGCTGAACCCATGACGAAGCTGACACGGAAGGACGCAGAGTACATCTGGTCAGAGGACTGCCAGACAACATTTGAGAAGCTGAAGAGGAGGCTGACGACCGCTCCAGTTCTGACTTTACCTTCAGGTTCTGGAGGTTTCACCATTTTCAGCGATGCTTCTGGGAAGGGGCTAGGATGTGTCCTACAGTAGCATGGGAAAGTAATTGCTTATGCATCTAGGCAATTACGGACTCATGAGAGAAATTATCCTACCCATGACCTAGAGTTAGCTGCGGTGATCTTTGCACTCAAGTTATGGAAACATTACTTATACGGAGAGCGTGTGGAAATCTTTACTGACCACAAAAGCTTGAAGTATGTGTTCACGCAGAAAGAGCTGAACATGAGGCAAAGACGATGGTTGGAGTTGATGAAGGACTTCGACATCGATTTACAGTATCACCCCGGGAAGGCAAATGTGGTGGCGGATGCGCTGAGCAGGCATCCGATGGCATGGTACCTGATGATTGATCGACATTTGCGGGAGGATCTGGAGAAGCTCGGTATCGAGCTAGTTCGGCCAGGATCAGTGATACAGATGATGGCGCTTGACATTCAGTCAGGATTGATGGAGCAGATCCGGGAGGCACAGTCTACAGATGAGAGCCTTCGTAGACTTCGACCCCAGGCATTAGCTGGATTGCTGGATGACTTCACTATAGCAGAGGATGGATCTCTGAGGCATGGCAGCCGATTGTGCATGCCGAAGGGAGAGCTAGTAGAGGCAGTTTTGCAGGAGGCGCACCGATCGAGATATTCTATTCATCCTGGTGCTAACAAGATGTACCGTGACTTGCGGGAACATCTTTGGTGGCACGGGATGAAGAGGGATGTATCACGTTTCATCTCGAGATGCCTAGTTTGCCAGCAGGTCAAGGCGGAGCGCCAGAGGCCAGCTGGGTTGTTACAGCCGTTACCCATTCCCGAGTAGAAGTGGGAACATATTACGATGGACTTCGTTTCAGGGCTTCCTCGTTCCCAAGGAGGGAAGGATGCCATCTGGGTCATCGTAGACAGGCTGACGAAGTGTGCGCACTTCATACCCTTCAAGGTGGGGCTTTCCACCGAAAAGTTGGCGGAGCTATACATGCAGCAGATAGTTCGCCTACATGGAGTGCCGGTGAGCATCGTGTCAGACAGAGACAATAGATTCACATCCCACTACTAGAGGAGCTTGCAGGAGGAGTTGGGCAGTAGGCTCAAGTTCAGTACGGCGTACCACCCACAGACAGATGGGCAGTCCGAGAGGACGATACAGACACTGGAGGATATGCTGAGGACTTGCGTGCTGGACTTCGGAGGATCATGGGAGAGCCATCTGCACTTGGTAGAGTTTTCATACAACAACAGCTACCAGGCCAGTATTGGTATGTCTCCTTTCGAGGCGCTATATGGACGACGATGCCGCACACCGCTCTTTTGGGATGATGTCGGAGACAGAGTTATGCTTGGGCTAGAGATGATCACGGATGCAGCAGAGAAAGTTGGGATGATCAGAGATAGGCTCAGAGTAGCTCAGGACAGGCAAAAACACTGGGCTGATGCTAGTCGCAGGCCGATGGAGTTCGCAGACGGTGATATGGTGCTAGTGAAGATATCACCTACTCGAGGGACGATCCGGTTCGGACGAGGAGGGAAGCTGAGCCCCAGATACATCAGGCCATTCGAGGTACTTGGCAGGATCGGAGAGGTAGCTTACAGGGTTGCACTTCCACCCAATCTAGCAGGAGTTCACGACGTCTTTCACGTATCTCAGCTGAGGAGATATGTTCCAGACCCCAGTCATGTGCTAGATCATTCAGAGTTGGAGGTCGGACCGAGCCTTACAGTTTCTGAGCAGCCAGTGGAGATATTAGACCGGAGAGAGAAGAGGATGAGGAACAAGGTTATACCCCTAGTACGAGTAGCTTGGAGCCGTCACTCCCCAGGTGAATCTACTTGGGAGAGGGAGTCGGACATGAGGGAGAGATACCCTTACTTGTTCGATCCAACCGCTGCGAGGGAACCACCCGTTCCCGCTTGATACCTTAGAGGTTAGTTTCGATCGCAGCCTTAGTCATTTTGTTGCATTGCTTGCTATGTTAGAATATTGTCGGGTCTTCAATCCTTGTGAATTTCGAGGACGAAATTTTTCAAGGAGGAAAGACTTGTAAGCCCCTGATTTTCAAATTCATTTTTTTTATTTGTGATAATTAAATTTTAATGTCATTTATAGCCTTAAATAATTATTGGGAATTTTTAGGAATTTTTCTAGAATTTTTAAATGATTTTAAATGAGTTTTAAAATACAAAAATATTAATTTATAATTTATTTAAATGTTTTAATATCAATTTGCAATTATTAGAATTGTTTTAATACTGTTTTGTAATTATTTAAATTATTTTTATATCAGTTTGTAATTTGTTAATTGTTTTAAACTAATAAATGCAAATGATTATTTGCATATACTACTGCGGGGACCTATTATGCAATAACCTAAATTCTAGGGGACCTAAGTGTAAACCTAAACCCTCCTCCCCCCACGATCGGGCTCACCTGCCCCCGACGACCAGCCACGTCGCCGGCGACCGACCCCGATCTTTCCCGCCTTTCCCGGCCATCCCCACCGCCCTAAAAACCTATAAATAAACCCCCCTTCCTTCCTAAACCCAAACCCTAGCTCTACACCCCACCACAACCACCGCAGCCCCTCATCTCCGACCTAAACCCTAGACCTAACCCTAACTCCGGCAACACACCACCACCAGCTCCACAGCCACCTGCATCGACCACAATCGCCACCGTTCGACTCGCCCCGTCACGCCGAGCCCAGCGCCACTGGAGTGCCCCGACCCCGACGCCTACTCCGCCGGCCAGCACTCTCAAACCCCCCCCCCCGACTAGCCGGACACGTACGTGTCGGTTTGTCTTCGTGTCTATTTGCGTCTCAATTTAGCATGGGCGACTCGTCAGGACACGGGTGATCCTTTGGTAAGCTTGGACACGTAAATCGATGCTCGTGCGTGTCGTGCATAGCACGGACACGCAGACTCTGTGTCCCAAACTGTCAAGACACAGAGCGATATTTCGTGTTACTATTTTTAACAACTAAAACCTAATAAAATCTACCTAAAACCTATTCCTAACACAGCGGGCCGCTGGCCCACTGGCCAGCGCGCAGTGATCAAAACACCCTCCTTTTCCTGAGGACATGGTTCGAGACCCCCCTCCTTTCTGTCTTCTTTTCTTTTTCTGTTTCTTTTCTTTTTCTTTTTCTTTTTCAGTTTTATATATATATACTAATATATATGTATATATATATTAGTATATATATATATATATATATATATATATATATATATATATATATATATATATATATATATATATATATATATATATATGTGTGTATATACTGCTTTTGACAGTATTTTATATATATGTATATATTTTATAATTAGTAAATTTTATATAAATATGTTTGTATTTATATATATATTCATATATGTATGTATTATGTATATATGTATATATTTTCATGTATATATATATTAACATATATATACACTTTATTGTTAAGTATTTTCCTATATATGTATATATATTTATACATATATATATATACCTTATAAATTAAGTATTTTTCCTTATATATCTATATACTTTTAGCATAGGTATGTATATATTCTTTTGTACAAATTAGCCTTATTAAAATAATAATATTTATTTTGCACTATCACCAAATTATATTTTTATTGTATTTAAATTACTGCAACCATTTGGTGTCCAAGCCTAGCATGGGTATTTGGGCTCAAATGTGTTTTCACACATTCAAGACCTGTTCAAGTCATATTGGACTTGATTCATGGCCTTGGGTCCTGTATTTAAACTTTGGTTCAAATTATATACATGGACAAAATACGCAGATAATTAATTATTGTGTGCAATGCTGTTTTAGATTTTCTAAAAAAATACTTAAAGTATTGCTAAAATTATGGAAAAATAGTTTTTAGATACTATGTTAAGTTAGCTAATTTAGTATAATTTTTGTAGTATTTAATTTACTGTTTTGCCACTAGTTTGGCATATGAAACCCAAACTCACTTTCTGTATACTTAGGAAAACTGATTTTTATAAAATATTTGTACTGGTTAATAAATTCCAGAAAAATTATAATAAATTTCTATGATTGACAAGGATCACTTTAGTACTTTACTTTAAGAAAAACTAGACTTTTTGCCTATCTCTAAAATTGTTAGAACTCAATGATCTTTTGATTTATTTATTGATTAATTACGACTTGTAGCTTTTTGTGTTATTTGGAGTTTTAGTCGTGTTAAACCCCATCCCTCACTAGTGTAAAGACCCTAGAAAGTTAGTTAATATAGTATGTCACCCCACATTGGTCTCCTATGCCAAGTCATCATTTTGGCTAGGTGCCCAATCACAAGTCGTGTTTCACCAATTAGTGTCCTAGTGTTTTAGCTTAGTGTAAAACTAAGTTGTTGTATTTACTTTTACAGTGACGAGCTACCAGACATCCATAGCATTGTTATCGCAGCTTGTTTTGTTTTGCTTTGCTAGAGGCAAGTACTTTCTACGAACTTTACATACTGCTATAAACCATAAAAACTGTGAATCACCAAACCATGTTAAATGCTGATCCTTGGGGTAGCAAGTTAGAACTTTACATGTTGTATTACTTTCAGTCTCTACCATGTTTATACCGTATCTCATAATATCTCACATGCTTAAATAACGGGTTAAGGGGAAACTGCTAGTAGTGTACGTGATCATAACCCCCTTCTCCGTATGTATTTACCGAGCACCGCTATATTCTATATGTATCTGTGTCGTATGTCTGGTCCCGCATTTGTGTATGGATATACACCGATGCCGTTATGTGTACGTATGTGCATATCAAAAAATTGATATGTACCGCTGTACATCCTGATTACCTATTGACTGATCACTCACCTACTACAGTTTTAAACTTTAAAATGTATATCTATCGCCATGCTAAAACATACCTAAAACTGAACCAACATGATATGTCATTTCCTTTTCATCACATGATCAGTATTATATGTTTGTTAGATTTAGTACTTGCTCCCGTCCTGACAGGATAACGTTGTAGGTGTCCTTACTGAGGAGGAGTTACTCTGTGACACATACTATGGAGATACTGCCGAGGACCCGGCTCTGCTTTACGAGGATGTTCCTGCGGGGAACCTCGCCTAGTTGTCTTTTGTTTACTTAGACTTTTGAGAGTAGACATGTATTAGACTATATCATTTTGTAACTGGACATGTATCCAGTTTTACATTTCAGTTCACTTGTACTTGGATATTTTACTATATACGACGACTTTTGTGTTTGGAGCATTTATGATTCTTCTTCACTTATAGAACTGTTAGTACATTTAGTCTTATCCTGTTGTCTTTAGAACAGCTTACTACGTTTTATCTCAACGTAGGCTGGACATGACTCGGCCTGGCCCAACAATTTGGGTAGCGGGTCGTGACAGGATGGGGGTATAATGACAGGTTTTAGGAGAGCTTGGACTGTCCATGGGACAGGTTAAAGGGACTGTACAAGGGACTGAATTAGGGGCAGGTTAAGGACAACTTGGGGGCTGCCCAATGGGGCTGGATGCCCCCACACTACCTGCTGCTAACAGCAGGTGCTACTCCCCCTTCCCTCTCTCATTCCATGGCCGATCCTCACACACTACCCAAACACAAATGGCTACACATAATATCGCATACATATACATATATATATATATATATATATATATATATATATATATATATATATATATATATATATATATATATATATATAAGTCACAAATATATATATACATATTTTTTTATATGTATATATATATATATATATATATATATATATATATATATATATTTTATTCTATATATATATATATATATATATATATATATATATATATATATATATATATATATATATATATATATATATATATATATATAGAATAAAAATATATATATATATATTTATATAAAAAATATATATATATAGAATAACATATATATAACCAAATATATATACAATATATATAGATAAACAATATGATACATTATGATACATTGAAAACACATCTCTAAACAATACAAATCTGAGATTTATTCTCTAATAAATCATTCACACTATATACATAATAAATACAAGTGTCCAAATAGGATTTTTCCCACTATGACACAAACCTACACATAGGACACACCTAGAAGTCTCCAAAAGGACACGAAACGGACACAAATGGAGACACAACCATGGGGGTCACTCCTATGGGTTTAAAATATTCCTATATGCATGTAGGGGTGGATTAGAGGAGAGATTATACCTTCCGGGAGAGAGATTCAAAGAAAATCCTTCCGACACGACACCCCTCCTCCTATGGCTGCCATGTGTGGGCTAGGTGTCCCTATTAGTGAATGTCTAAAATACCCCCACTAACTCATATGAATTAAATTAGGAAAAGGCTTTAGGTTGAGGCTAAATTAGTCTAGTTTTAAGGCTCTAATTAAACTTAACCTACCCATAAATAATTACTCTAACTCACTAACTAAAATAATATCATGTGGGCCATGCCTAACTAATATGTGGGTCCCACTAGAGTCAAAACTACCCCAGGTCCCCGTTACAAGTCAGATTGAGCTGAAATTCGAACCCGACTCAAATAACCCCAAAACAATATCATAAATAATAAAATAAATTTCAAAAATATTCTAAAATGTAAAATGACAAAAATACCCCTGTTCTTGAAAACTGGGGGTGACAAATCTATCCACCTTAAAAAATTTTGTCCTCGAAATTAAAATAAAGCAATCACAGAAAAACACATACAGAAAACAATCCCTCTCGAATACATCCAAAAAAAATTTAGTAAAATAAAAATCTCTTAAGACACACCAACACTTACAAATAAAAACTGTTACGTGTCTGACACGGACACGAAACCAACACAAAATCATACCTATCAAAAGTCAGATTAATAATCACCAATGCAAAATATCAAAAAAATAAATCAAATATATCCAATGACCAAAATACCCTTGGGCCAGAAATGAAACTGAAAACATCCTAATCACAAGGTTAGGCTCTAGGTTAAACAGTCCCTAAGGTTTCGCTTAGCAAAACATCAAAATCTCAAGTCATGGCTTAAAATTTTAAAATGATTAAAATATCCAAAATCAAAGCATGAATTAAATGGCAATAATTAAATGACTAAAACTAAAAAATTTTAAAATTACTCTCAATTAGAAACTTGGTGCTACAAGTCTATCCATTCATCCTAAAAAATTAAAACAAAGTAAACACATAAAAATCATGCAAATCGATAATCGTATGCGTCTGTCCAATCATCATGATACTCAGAATCTCCGTCATGCCAGTGAGCAAGGCTACGATAATCACAGAGTCCTCAACTACGGTACATACCTCTAGAATTATGGTATTTAAAATTTTCGCATTGTCGCATGCTTGACAGCGAAAACCTTAAATTCCTACACCCGAGAAATACGACCATAATCCGACTATATGTCCTCACTATGCCTGCTAGCATGACCCTAGAGTATTCTAAAATCTCATAATCGTGGCGACCTAGCCTATACGACTTATCTCAGAAGGAAATCAAATCACAAGAAAAAAAATTTATCCAACGATCAAAGAACATATATAATCGAATTTCAAGACAGTTTATAAGAAGGCAAATGCGGAAAGGAGATTCAAAATATTGGAACCTGCTATGTGCTCTGCTACTGCCTGAGTGGGCTCAACTGTCATGGCGAAAGCTCGCCCCTGCTCGCCTCCTCTAGCCTGCTGCACTCCGTCCTGGCCTCTTCGGATTCTACTAGCGTGGCAATCCCTCAGCTGGTGGTCGGGCGTCCCATAGTATAGACATACGCCCAACCTCTTCCTACAGGCATCTCGAGTGTGTCCCTGCTTCCCGCAGAAAGTGCACTGAGTAGCCTGCCTCTGGCCCCGTCCCTGGTGCTGCTGGGCACGCGCTGGTGCCTGCTGAAACTGCAACTGAGGCTGCTGCTGAAACTGCCTCTGCTGGAAATGAGGGCGCTTCGCCGGCCCCGCACTTGAGCTCGCTCCAAGAACGTCACTGCCCCTCTTCGGCATGAGGTCGAAGTCCTCCTCTGCTATCTGTGCCTCCATCAGGATCTGCTCGAAGGTCGTGTTACGTCGCTCAGATGTACGAGTGCGTACCGCATGGATAAGACCCCTCCAGAACTTTTGGGCCTTGTACCCCTTATTCTGGATAAGACTGGATGCAAACCTACTCAGGCGGAAGAACTCCGCTGCATACTCGTCTACCGACTAGTTCCCCTGCACCAAACTGGCAAACTATCCCTCCAAAGCTGTCAAGGCCACATCTGGGTAGAACTTCTCCTTAAAGAGCGTCCTGAAGTCCTCCCAAGACAAACCCCTCACCGACGCACGCGGATCTGTACGAAACCAAGTCAAAGCTATATCGAAAAACTGGCTCGCTACAGACGTCACCCAAAGCCCTCTCGGGACCTCTGCCAACTCCAGACTCCGCTGAACATCCTCCAACCAGTCATCCGCGTATAGGATACCCTCGGTACCCTTGAACTCCCTCGGGTTCATCTTTCTGAAGTCTAGGTACGTACCGGGCCTCCCCTGACCCTGCTGCTGAACTGTGGCTTCCTGAACTGTACCCGATGTGTACCCCTCTCTACTGCTGCCATCGCCAGCTGATATGAGTTCTCCATGCTCTGTTGCATCACCTCTGCCTAGCGGTGCTGTGCCTCGACCTGTGCTCTCTGGGTCTACAACATCAGCTGCAGAAGGGCCATCATCCCCTGAGTATCAGTCGGTAGTGGAGGGTAGCGGTGGAAGAATATCAGGAATGACCATGGACGGTCTCCCTGCTGGAGGTGGAAGACCTCCTGAAACCGTCGCTGCTGCTCCTGTCTGAAGGGCAGGGACTGAGGTGGCAGCTCCCTCAACTGCAGCTCCCTCTGCTGGAGGTGGAAGACCTCCGAGAACTGCCGCTACTACTCCTGCCTGAAGGGCAGGAACTGAGGCTACTTCTCTTCGACTGCTACTCCCGTAGTCGGAGGTGGAAGACCTCCTAGATCTTACCTCTTTGGAACTGTACTAGGCCCTGCTGCCTGAGAACGAGTCACTGTCATCCTGAAGACGAATTGAACCCAAGAGATCAATATGGCACAAGATAAGATATTATCAAAGGAGGACAATTGAATTCAAATGCAAGAAGAATTGTCATGGTAATCAAAAGATCTGAGTTTTTCTAAAATGTGATTGAGTAACTCCTATCATACCCTAGATCCTACGTCCTAGTCGCAGGCTCGTAATAAGTACTCTAAGTCGAGCACCATTACGAGATCGCACTATTTGTGACACTGACCTGCATGGGCCATCACAAAAATGTGTCACGACCCGCACCCTGATTAGGGGCACGAGTACGTGGTTACGTCCAGCCTATGTCGCAGAATCGGCGGTAGAACGCTGTCTAGGTCGTCTATAAAACTACTCTAAACTGTATAAAGGTACATGTACAGTACATATACTCCGAATGGAGGTGACATAGCAATACAGTCTCAATCACAAAAGCAAACTAGGATAGATAGCACAAAATGGAAATATGATAGATAAAAATAGGAAATAAGTTCAAGGTCCACACAAGCCCAAAGCTATACACAACACCATAGAGTCACAAAATATGAAGATAAAATACTACATTCTAAAACCAAAGCTGGATCGCAGTCCAGGCAAGCCTAACTAAGCTAACTACTCTGGAAGTATAAAATCTAGTGGCTCAACTATCAGTCCACCGCCCTGGCCTAAGTCTCCATCTGTCTCGACCCCATAGTGGGTCGAGCAGCCTGCCTCAGAAACATCTGTAATATGTCAACGGTATCCTGTCAGGAAAATAAGCAAGTACAAACACTAACAGCAGTTCCATATGAATTAACAAATTCTATAAGAGACAGTATAATGAAATACAAGACAAAGATATGGGAAAACTTCGGAGCCATTCGAAAGCCGGATTACAACCCGTAAACCAAACAAAGACCGAGGTTGTAATCTTTCTCCCGAACAGAACCTAGCCTCCAATCAAAGTATAGCATAAGAACATGTAGAATATGTGAAACACAGGGTAAAATCAGCAAAAAAATATATAACAGATGTGAGTACTGAATAGGACGACAATACATAAGATGACTTAGGAACTATTCGGAAGCCGAGTTACAACCCTTAAACCAAACAAGGACCGGGGTTGTAACTCTTCTTCCGAACAGAACTTAGCCTCCTACGAAAATAAATATAAAAGGTGCCTTGAATTATTAGTGCGTTATGTGATCGGCTTGGGAAAATATGATCAGGTTTTCCATCTGACCGGCTATGAATAATTTGTACAATAGAGCGGTAAGGCCGGTCACCATGGAAAGCTATGAACGATGTAGGATTGGATTTACCCGTCGTGAGGCGAGGGTATAGCTATGAACAATGTATAGAACAATGTAGGAATTTTGATCACACAACCACTAATAACTCCCCTATCCCCGAATAGTATAATAGATCTGGACATGACACGTCATGACACGGGATTCCATAAGAGGATAGCAAGTCCCCTTAGAAATCGGTGTCTATACCAATACATGGAAATAAGATAGAATATGTACCAATATACCATGAAAATCTAGGAATAATATCCCATGTCAGGATCCAACATATACTAGTCCGTGAACTATCGTGACTAGAAATCGAGTAAGACACTACAACTGAATCGGATATAGCAGATATCAAGACAATAAAAACTATCAGTGAATGTACTCGCCTGTGGTCCTGAGCTGATAAGGTGAACAGATGCTCAGAGTAATCACAGACCTATAGATGAGATACCATGAGTCCAAACAGGGTTAAATAATAAAAGAAAAGCTAATCTAGTCATGATATGCAAGTCTAAGTCAAAACTAGGTCAAACTAAGTCACACCAAGTTAAACTAGGTCAAACTTGATCAAACTAGGTTATACTAGGACAACCAAGGTCACAGGAAGTCAATCCAAGTCAAATTAGGTCAATCTGGGTCAAGGGTTGACTTATAGTTGACTTTTGGTCAAAAAGTCAACTCTGGTCAACTCTGGTCAATACTGAGTCAACCCTAGGTCAAACTAGTCAAATGTTGACTAACTGTTGACTTCCAGTCAACTGGTCAACTCTGGTTTGGTTTCGGTCAAATCTAGTCACTTATAGGCTAAGGTTGACTCTCGGTTGACTTTTGTTGACTTTTGGTCAAAATGGTCAACCGAAGTCAAAACTAGTCTAGGAGCACTATATTTGATCATTACCAACCAAGAGAACCAAGTTCTAACCATATCTTAAACTCTAAACTCAATTACCTACATTACCCTTGCCAAGGTAATCCCGATACCTTGTCCAATACAAAGGAAACCCCGCTAATTCTCAAGATACTAGCCTAGGCTCCCTAGGGTAGTTATATACTATCCTATCTAAGGGTTACCTACCAAGATACATATGTTTCCTAGATATCTAATCCATCTTAGAACACATGTTGGTCATCTAACCATTACCATACCATTATCTCATTATCACACCTAACTAAACACTCATACACACAAACTCACTCACTCACTCACATATAACACCACACATGTAGGATCACTCCTAGGCTCTCACACACATAGGCAAATAGCTACCTATTAGGCTCACCTATAGGTTCCTATATAAACTCACACACAGATACAAAAGCTCACACATACACTAAGCTCACACACACACACACACACATACATATAGGCATATATATATATATATATATATGACTGATTTGGGACTTCTATAGGCTCTCACACACACACACACACACACACACACACTAAACTCACATACACACATACACAAAGGCTGTGTTTGAAGGGCTGTACAAGGGACTGAATGTAGGGACTGTTAGTGACAGCTAAGGACAGGTTGAGTATGCCTTGATATGGGGACAGTCAAGGACTGAATTGGCTTCATTTAGGGACAGGTTTTAGGCTTACAATGGCTGTCAATGGGGGGGGTATAATGATAGGTTTTAGGAGAGCTTGGGCTGTCCATGGGACAGGTTAAAGGGGCTGTACAAGGGACTGAATTAGGGGCAGGTTAAGGACAGCTTGGGGGCTGCCCAATGGGGCTGGATGCCCCCACACTACCTGCTGCTAACAGCAGGTGCTACTCCCACTTCCCTCTCTCATTCCATGGCCGATCCTCACACACTACCCAAACACAAATGGCTACACATAATATATATATATATATATATATATATATATATATGTATATATATATATATATATATATATATATATATATATATATATATATATATAAATATATATATATATATATATATATATATATATATATATAAGTCACAAATATATATACATATATATCTAGAGAGAGAATAACATATATATATAACCAAATATATATAGATAAACAAATATGATACATTATGATACATTGAAAACACATCTCTAAACAATACAAATCTGAGATTTATTCTCTAATAAATCATTCACACTATATACAAATAAATATAAGCGTCCAAATAGGATTTTTTCTACTAGGACACAAACCTACACATAGGACACACCTAGAAGTCTCCAAAAGGACACGAAACGGACACAAATGGTGACACAACTATGGGGGTCATTCCTATGGGTTCAAAATATTCCTATATGCATGTAGGGGTGGATTAGAGGAGAGATTATACCTTCCGGAAGAGAGATTCAAAGGAAAATCCTTCCGACACGACACCGACACGTAGAGATTCCAAATGGACACGAACGAGCTCCGAATCCTCCCAAACTTGGCTAGCACCCTCTATCCATGGAGTAGAGAAGAAATAAAAAAGATTTGGTGGAAGAAATGATTGATTTGGAGATAAAATCAATGGGAACCTTCTCTAAAATTTGGGGAAGAACAAGAGAGAAATTTGTGGATGTGAAAAAATGAGAGGATGACTCCACCCCTCCTCCTATGGCTGCCATGTGTGGGCTAGGTGTCCCTATTGGTGAATGTCTAAAATACCCCCACTAACTCATATGAATTAAATTAGGAAAAGACTTTAGGTTGAGGCTAAATTAGTCTAGTTTTAAGGCTCTAATTAAACTTAACCTACCCATAAATAATTACTCTAACTCACTAACTAAATAATGTCATGTGGGCCATGCCTAACTAATGTGTGTGTCCCACTAGAGTCAAAACTATTCCGGGTCTCCGTTACAAGTCGAATTGAGCTAAAATTCGAACCCAACTCAAATAACCCTAAAACAATATCATAAATAATAAATAAATTTCAAAAATATTCTAAAACATAAAATCACAAAAATACCCATGTTCTTAAAAATTGGAGGTGACAGGACTCTCGGGTCTGGGAAGGCTTGGGGTCGGGCCGAACCTGTATGGTTGGGCTGGGATGGGTCTCAGCTGGCTTGGGTCGGGCCGGGGAAGTAGTATGGACTGGGTTTTGGGTCTGCTCGGCCTGTGAGCCTGAGCTCGGGCTGAGCTCATGGGGGAGCTTGGGTTATTATTAATATTAAAAATCCTCTCTCTCTCTATATATATATACATATGGTTCTCTCTCTCTCCCTCTCTCTAACTACATGTATATATATTTATATATATATATATATATATATATATATATATATATATACACAAACACATATATGTATATATATTTTTGTATACAAACACATATACCATATATATACATAACATGTATATATATACATTAATAAATTCTGAAAATATATATATATATATATATACCTATATAATAGAATATATATATATATATATATATATATATATATATATATATATATATATATATATATATATATATATATATATATATATGTAAAGATGAAATGAATTATAAATGTATACACATATATTTATTCAAAAGTGCGTCAACATAATAATATAAAAGCATTTATCCAATTTCTAAAAATAGAATACTGATTCAGTAACAATAAAATATATTATTTAATCACCACAAAATAATAAAATAATAATAAAATAATTAAACGGTGATTTGGTGAATCCATACTATTCACCTTTATCCGGGTCCAAAAAATTATACAAATATTGTAAAACAATATTTAATAAATAAAATACCAATTTTTGTACAAATATTCAAACAATTAAAATGCACATCAATACCTAAAATAATTTAGAAAATATTTGTACACACATCAAATATGCCTACATGGTCGTCTTTGGTCTCACTATATACCTACAAAGGTTTGGATTCGGTTCGGGCCCAGTTCGGGCTAAGTTGGTACAATCGGGTTATCTAAGATCAATATATCTAATTAATAAATAATAATTCATCGGTGGGGGTTAAGTCGCAACTTGATCTGGTTTTTCTAGTTATGACACACTTATGGCTAGGTCTTCCTTGGTATGGCTAATACACTAGTCAAGGCATGCCACTGCACTATCCGTGCCATGATTCCTAGTCGTCTGGTACTTCGAAACTTAACCATGGCTAAAGTCGTCTACCGTAATAATTAACTAAATAATTATTTATACAAATCTAAAAATCACCATTTAAATAAAAAAAATAAAAAAATATTTTAAAAATTTTTGGGAAGGGAGGCTACAATTCTACCCACCTAAAAATAATTTCGTCCTCAAAATTCTAATTCATGACTATTCCTTAAAATTCAAAGTCTACTATTACTTTAATTTCCTTAAATGTAATTCCTCGAAGTAGCTTATATCCTCCTCTTAGTCATTTTATAACTCCAATACTTGGGGACTTCTATCACCTTTGGTCACACTACTACTCGAAATACATTCACTAAAATCTTATAATCTTCTAACTAGTTGCCAACAATTCTACCAACCGATATCTAGGGTGTATGGCATCTGTAATCCCTCGTACCTATAAACAATAAATTATTCAATAGTCAAGCAATATTATACTATAGTTTAAGAATTTCTGATGAATTCTAAACAGCACGATCATTCGTCACCCCGAAATAGGAAGGGACGAGAATCAAGGGTACGGGAAGGCAAGGAAGAAAAATCGAGAACAAATATAAAATTTCAAGGACAGAGAGAAATTTCTTGGAAAAATTTTCAAGGCAGTGTGGATTGAGATTTCTAAGGTTTTAGTCATTGTCGTAGGCTCGTACCAGTATAGTTAAGTAACCGGTACGATATGCTCTGACCTGCATGGGCCACCAAAAAAACTTGTCACGACTCGCACCCGCTTTTCAGACGCAAGCTCGTGAGCAAGACAGCTACGCATCAAACGGACTCCAGCCCGACTCGAATACGTAAACACTGTCACGGCTAGGCAAGCTGCCAAATCATGGCAAACAAATCTATATCTCAATCCACAATAAGACAATAAACATGAATGAACACTATGGGTCGTGGTCTACAGCCCATTAGCATATATGTCCGATAAGACTCTAAAGGAAATAATAAGAGTCTAAAACTGAATCTAGAAACATGATATCTCATGATAAGGTATGAAAGCACGAGCGGATAATAAACACAATAATGATACCCGAATCCCGTAAGCGTATTATCACATCTGTCATCCAGAACCACTAGCTAACTCCATGCAATCGCTAAACCTGAAGAGATCATCAGGTCCTCAGGGGACATAGCAAGATACATAAAAACATGCCTATCTAGCAGTTTATTATACAATAAAGAAAATACTAGAAATAAACTGTCACGACCCGCACCCGTTTTTTTTAAACGGATACGAGACGTGTCCAAGCCAGCCTACGCCGCAGTGTCGGCGGTAGAACGCTGTCACGGCCATGAAGATCAAATCGCAAATAATACTCATTCACAATTAATTTAATTTACAAGGATCACAAGTTTTACATTTGTAGAAAAATATAAACTTGTACAAATATGAAATGACTACAACTCAACTATCTAGCTAGTCTCTAGGCTTCTGGCTGCAAGTATCCCCGTATCTCCCATGCTAATAAATCCACGGCTAACCTGAAAATGTTGGTTTCCAGTCAGGAATGGAACGAGCACAATTCACTGAATGCAATTTCAATAAAGAAAATGACTATAAAACAAAGGTTAGACATCAATCATGAGTTTTGAAAATAACAGTAAAGCCGTAAGAAAAATCAATAGTAATAAATAGACCAATATACTTTCCACCGTTAGAAGTACCTTTGACATGTGATCGGTCTGGGGTGCTACACCGCACGGTCTACGATATCTACTTGCAGAATTTAAACAATGTCTACGATATCTACAATGTCTACAATATCTACAATGTCTACGATTTCTACAATGTCTACAATATCTACAATGTCTACAATATCTACAATGTCTACAATATCTACAATGTCTACGATATCTACAATGTCTACGATATCTACAATGTCTACAATGTCTACAATATCTACAATATCTACAATATCTACAATGTCTACAATATCTACAATGTCTACGATATCTACAATGTCTACAATATCTACAATGTTTACAATATCTACAATGTCTACAATATCTACAATGTCTACAATATCTACAATGTCTACGGTCTGATCACACATCCTTGGTACTTCTCATTCCCGACTCAATAATTTATAGTAGAGTATAAAAAATCACATAACTAATGACTAATCAATGAAATATAGTAAAGATCAATATCGAAATGCAAACAATAAACTGTACTCGCCTGTGGTCCTGTGCTGGTGAAACCGATGATCCAAATCACTCAATATACCACAATAGTCAAAACTCGTACAACAGTCCCGGAAGCTGAAATAGACAATACCAGTGATCTCAGAATAGTCAAATTAGCTAGGATTGCCTGTCCTTACGTCCAATTCTGGACACAGGGGCAAAACGGTAATTTCGGGCCAAAACGGTGTCCGCCGTTGGACCCGCTTTGCACCGAAAAACGTGCCAGAGTCAACGGTCTCTAAAGTCGTCAAACTACATGTCTACGGATTCAGTTTTTCGATACGAACCCAACCGTATGTCCAAAGTTGGATTCCGGCGGGCCGTGCACAAAATCGCCCGTTGAGTGGGACCGTGGGGCCCGCAAAACGACGTTGAATTCAACTGTCTCAGAATTGGACCAAACTTGGCATGCAGGACCAGAAAAACGCTACGGTTCTGTTGGCACAAGTTTTGTCTCGATCCGATGAGTGTGCACAAAGTAATTGGAGAATTTGCAACGTGCACGATACGGTGAATTTCGACGGATACGCATCAAATTCATCGCGCACACGCGACCAATTTGAATTCCGTCAAAGCCCACACGACCACGAAGCCGTTACACAGCTTTCGATCCTTTCGGTACGCGACCACGTCGTCCGGATTGGCGTGACGTACGTCGTGTGGAGCAATTTTTCTAGTTTTGAAAACAGATTTTTCGTGAACTTTACACAGGTTTTATTTAGTGAATACCTAGATATATTTAAAACTACAAGAAGGGTTTTGTTGCCCTACATGTTGTCGATAAACGCCTTCAAAAGGATTTCGAAATAGATCACTGTTTTGCAAGAAATCGGGACTCAAACTGGGGACTTTGGGACAGTCTCTATATTCCGAATTTCGAGATTTTTCTCGATCTTTGGATCGAATTCTTGACGCAGTTACTACGAATTAACATATTCTACTTGCAGAGGAACGAAGCCGTATAGGTTGGGAGTATACCTGTGCAATTGGTTCGAGGATTCATGGAACGTGGAGGGAGAAAACTCGTCGCAAAGTAGAGTAGAAACTGTCCTTGCTGCTGTTGCTCCTACTCGCGCACGCGCGCACGTGCGGCGTTCCTGGCCGGCCGGAGGCCGCCCGCAGCGGCGTACGGGGTGGCGCGCGTGGGGGAAGTCGCCCTCGTGTGGGGGTCGACGGGCGCTGTTGTTAGGGTTTGGTGTTCCGCGCCCTCCTCTCTCGAACTCTCGCTGAGTTCGCGTATATAGGAATATATATGAACTTAAAGTCGGCTGGGGTTTAGTTCTCTGCTCGGGAATGCCCATCCCGTGGGCCCGAGCTCTAGGCAGGGGCTGCCTAGCCGGCTGGCCTCTAAGGCTGGGTTGGGATTATCCTGTTTGGGCCGGGGTACTTGCTTCTATTGCTTTGGTTGCTTATTCTATTCATTCTACTTCTTTTTTCTTTTTTTTATGTTTTCTTATTTTAACTATACATGTATATACATATATTAATATATATAATCTATATATATATACACATATAATATACATACGAATATTTATACAGACTTATACATATCCACAAATATTTATATATCGGCTTATATATATATTCACACCCATACACAATATATATTTATAAATACACATATATACCTTGTATATAAATACCATATTCAATCTATAATATTTAAAATCAGTATAAAATATACTTCCAAATAAAATATTAATATATTTATTTATTTTTTTATATATAATATATCTATTTAAATGCGTACATATACCTATATTCTCGTACACATACTTATATAATATATATCCATAAACCTAAATAAAAACCCAATATTATACATTTCTATAGTAAGGTCTATTTCTTACAAATATGAATATATATATTAAATCACATTTATTTGATAACCAAATAAATATAACCAATAATTATAATAATAATATTATAAAATAACGACCTCAATAATAATGATAATAAAAATAATAATAGCGATAATAATAAAATTCAATAAAGTAAATAATAATAAAATATATAAAAATTCGGGAAGGGGAGCTACAAATCTACCGACCTTAAAAACAATTTTGTCCTCGAAATTCTAACTCGTACACCTGTCTAAAATAAGAAAATAATAATAAATAAATCCACTATTACCACAATCTCCTTAAATTTTAATTCCTCACCAAAATGGATTGTATTCTTCCTCTAGCCATTTTGCAATTTCGAAACTCCGAGGACTTCTACCCACCTTTGGTCTCGCTACTCCCTCAAATCTCGTAATCATCCCACTACTTGCTAAAATAGATATCTACGGTATAGGGTATCTGTAACCCTCTCCTATCTATCAAGCAACTTCCAAAATTCAACGAACACAACTTACACAAGTGGCTAAGAAGTATTAGTAAACTCTAATAGGCATGATCCCCCGTCGCTCTGAAATAAAAGGACGGAAAAATAAGGAAGAATAACCGAGGATAATTAGGAAGTTTCAAGAGCGGTAGAGGGTATCTAATGATGCAGCTAGAAAGAAGATTTATGAACCATTTACCAATTTTGCTAGATTGGGCTACTCTAGTCCAGTTACTTGCTAAGTCTAAGAGCTTTCATTCTTATAGGAGCTTACAATCCGATAATACAGAAATTTCGTTCTCGAAATTTTTTTTTAAACAGTTCCATAATAGAACGGAATTTCAGAAACCAAGATCGTGATCTTTTCTGTGGTTATTTAAACACACGAGCAAGGGTATAAATGTAATACAAGATCATGTCTCGACTTCCAAGTTGTTGGAGTAAAGGTTACGAACGACTTCTCATTCTAAGAGGTGGTGACTACGTAGCAGGGGCCTATTTCAACTAGTGCGGTTTTACAGTCCAAAATACGATGGTATGCATGGATGGGTTCTACTGGGTCTTAATGGGCTCCCTATTGGACATCAGTCATTGGTTGGATGAACATTGGATTTCGATCTATATGGACTGGACAAGATCCCAATGGTAAAACTATTCCTACTAGATTAGGGTAACCTAGAATAGGTTTCCACCCAAGTGGTTGAGCTAGTTGTCGGTCGGGTTGGTTAGCTAGGTCCCTAAAGTCCAAAATGCGCCTTTAATGACTTTTGTGTTTAAGTAGCACGAGGAAACACAATTAAATGGCACACTAGTGATATGTGCGCAGTGGGCTTGCAGTCGACCATAACCATATATTGGGTCGAAAGATTCGAGTCAAAGTTGAGTCTCTAATGGAAGTCGAGAAGTATACCGCTATTATGGTAAGAGTTATGGCTAATCCTTTTAACCTGAAAGTCGTACCCCAAAAATAGAGTACAAGGGGACGGGTTTGAGTGGGACAGGATATACCTAGATGAAGGTGGACTCGTTTAGAACTTGCAAATGGAGTTTGTTGGAAGGTAAAAGCTGGTCTGGTGCTCCGAATATTTATGACACGGTCGGGGACACAAAATATTCTAAATGGAAAGTAGGAGTCCATAGGGCACTACTATCATCAAAATAAAAATTATTCTAATCAATCGGTGATCTTCATATATCCCTAAACTTCAGGAGACTTACAGTCTACCCACCTTAGAATTAGGACACGGTTTCAGGAACAAAGAGGCTAGAAGAATTCTAAAGTCCGGATAATGTATCTAGTCTCTTGTTACTAAAGAATGAGGCGTGGCATAACAGAATACGGTAGATATAAGTCAAGTCTAGGATCGTTCTTCAATAAATGGAAAACGAGTGCGTGTGCAATGACACATGGTCGATAAAATAGAATGATCTACTCGTCCACAATATACAAGAGTTATCGATCGGGTAACCAACTCTAAGGCACATCATTCGAAGAGGTTTCTAACAACTGAGTCGTTAAATTCTATTGGGGTCAAACCTGCCGGACTATTGTCACAAGGGTTCTAGTTAAACCAAGCTTCAAGCAAATGATTAAAGGCTCACAACATTTGGTTTTTGAGAATAGATAGTCTCATAGGTTGGCATTTTGACCAGTGGTAAACCCTAATCATTCTCAACTTCAGATGGCTAGGGGTTCCAATAGTAGTTTGAGGATCGGGAGGAGAATGAGTAACTTAAGGCATGGTTCTAGTCACATGGCTGGCCGATGGTAGCTACACTTACGTAGACGTCCATCATGGTCATGGGAATACTAGGTATCTATCTATCTATCAATTATGAGCTTTCGTCTTCCCAACTCGGTGAAAGACAAAAACAATAAAGAATTCAAGGGAGTTATTACTGAATACAATTTCGTGATTCAAGGGCGAACATATAATTCAAGAGGAATTGCCAAGCAGTTGCGGATGAGATCATAAATACCTTTATATCTCCATCCACATAATGTAATTAAACAAAAAGCGAACCAAATGCATCATGGTTGATCAGACCATAATACACTGATTCTGATTAGACAATATGTTAGCAGGCGTCCCCAATAAACATATGTCTTGGATCAAGCTCGATAAAAGAGCAAGCTTGCAAAAACTAAGCTGTAACAACAACATTTGTTAAGATAGTCGAATACAATTATGCGAGATTTTTGAAAGAAGGCACAAGTCATTCGAATTTATGAGAATCAAAACTTACCTGGTGACCTTGCTTATACAATCTTTCTAAAATCTTCCTATCCATAAGGTCTTGGTCAACTAATGGGTTATAGAAACTCTAGAATTCTATATTCTTGGTAACTTATTAGTGTCGGTAATTACCTCGTCAATAGATCACAAGGACCACATAATGCTAGGTTGGGAGACATGCTACTCAACTTACAGAACTTCCACTAATATTGGCTTTGGATCTTATGGGACATATATGGCATTGTCCTATCCTCCATAGTATCCTGAACCTGTAATCACTTTTGAAGTCATTTCACCGAGAGTTACGCCTCGCCCGTAGACTCGGGCTGTGGTAAACCCTTGGATTCGTGATTTCAGGGTGCTATGCTATTCGATACTCTACCTTATATTGACACAGGGTTACGGTCAAAAGAGGACCTCTTAGCCATAGTTTTAGGAATATTCTATAACCTATATATTTTCTTAACTAATTTCACCTCTAGGGGTTGTGCCTTGCCAGTGCGCTGCTGGCTGCAGGGAATCCAGGGTCTTCATAATTCAAATAAATGGCGACAGCGCGCTACTGTCCTGCCATTATGAGATAACTAATATTCCCTTAACTATATTTGTAAATCTTCATGGGCTTCTATAGATTCAAACAAGTTGACTATGAAATAAAGCGTAAACATTTGTCCTATCAGTCACAACCCTTAAAATAAAGGATCGAACAGGGAGAAATAACTGAGGACAAAAGAAATACAAACATTCTAACTATTCCATGTGTATTCCAGCCTTTGAGGAAAACTTGAATCGAAACTAACTCGAGTTCGTATGGGGATAACGTAATCAAAATTATATAAATAATAATTCTTAGGGAAAAATACGAACTAAATGGGCAATTTGGACTAAGATGTGAGGATGATATCTAAAGAGGCAAACAGAAGGAATTTGAATAATTCATCTGGGTTAGATCATTAATTCTAGGAAGCTCTGCCTCCCGAGTGAATCATCTATCCACTTTGGATCATATCGCCATACCAAGAGGTAATAGTGTACCTATGAAGATCTGACAACTGTCAAAATCATTAACCCTCATCTACATTGCATGGCCTAGACTACCCATCTGTAAATTTGTATAAAGGGACTCCTAGTCCTAGTCATTCTCTTAAATTAAATTAATTCGTGAATGAGCATTTCCTAGTCGCAGGCTCGCAATAGTACAACTAACTTAAGTACTATCACGAGTTCGCATGATTTGCAAAGACTGACCTGCATGGGCCACCACAAAAACTTGTCACGACCCGCACCCCGCTTTTTTTTTAAACGGATACGAGACGTGTCCAAGCCAGCCTACGCCGCAGTGTCGGCGGTAGAACGCTGTCACGGCCATGAAGATCAAATCGCAAATAATACTCATTCACAATTAATTTAATTTACAAGGATCACAAGTTTTACATTTGTAGAAAAATATAAACTTGTACAAATATGAAATGACTACAACTCAACTATCTAGCTAGTCTCTAGGCTTCTGGCTGCAAGTATCCCCGTATCTCCCATGCTAATAAATCCACGGCTAACCTGAAAATGTTGGTTTCCAGTCAGGAATGGAACGAGCACAATTCACTGAATGCAATTTCAATAAAGAAAATGACTATAAAACAAAGGTTAGACATCAATCATGAGTTTTGAAAATAACAGTAAAGTCGTAAGAAAAATCAATAGTAATAAATAGACCAATATACTTTCTACCGTTAGAAGTACCTTTGACATGTGATCGGTCTGGGGTGCTACACCGCATGGTCTACGATATCTACTTGCAGAATTTAAACAATGTCTACGATATCTACAATGTCTACAATATCTACAATGTCTACGATTTCTACAATATCTACAATATCTACAATGTCTACAATATCTACAATGTCTACAATATCTACAATGTCTACAATGTCTACGATATCTACAATGTCTACAATGTCTACAATATCTACAATATCTACAATATCTACATGTCTACAATATCTACAATGTCTACGATATCTACAATGTCTACAATATCTACAATGTTTACAATATCTACAATGTCTACAATATCTACAATGTCTACGGTCTGATCACACATCCTTGGTACTTCTCATTCCCGACTCAACAATTTATAGTAGAGTATAAAAATCACATAACTAATGACTAATCAATAAAATATAGTAAAGATCAATATCGAAATGCAAACAATAAACTGTACTCGCCTGTGGTCCTGTGCTGGTGAAACCGATGATCCAAATCACTCAATATACCACAATAGTCAAAACTCGTACAACAGTCCCCGGAAGCTGAAATAGACAATACCAGTGATCTCAGAATAGTCAAATTAGCTAGGATTGCCTGTTCTTACGTCCAATTCTGGACACAGGGGCAAAACGGTAATTTTGGGCCAAAACGGTGTCCGCCGTTGGACCCGCTTTGCACCGAAAAATGTGCCAGAGTCAACGGTCTCTAAAGTCGTCAAACTATATGTCTACGGATTCAGTTTTTCGATACGAACCCAACCGTATGTCCAAAGTTGGATTCCGGCGGGCCGTGCACAAAATCGCCCGTTGAGTGGGACCGTGGGGCCCGCAAAACGACGTTGAATTCAACTGTCTCAGAATTGGACCAAACTTGGCATACAGGACCAGAAAAATGCTACGGTTCTGTTGGCGCAAGTTTTGTCTCGATCCGATGAGTGTGCACAAAGTAATTGGAGAATTTGCAACGTGCACGATACGGTAAATTTCGACGGATACGCATCAAATTCGTCGCGCACACGCGACCAATTTGAATTCCGTCAAAGCCCACACGACCACGAAGCCGTTACGCAGCTTTCGATCCTTTCGGTACGCGACCACGTCGTCCGGATTGGCGTGACGTACGTCGTGTGGAGCAATTTTTCTAGTTTTGAAAACAGATTTTTCGTGAACTTTACACAGGTTTTATTTAGTGAATACCTAGATATATTTAAAACTACAAGAAGGGTTTTGTTGCCCTACATGTTGTCGATAAACGCCTTCAAAAGGATTTCGAAATAGATCACTGTTTTGCAAGAAATCGGGACTCAAACTGGGGACTTTGGGACAGTCTCTATATTCCGAATTTCGAGATTTTTCTCGATCTTTGGATCGAATTCTTGACGCAGTTACTACGAATTAACATATTCTACTTGCAGAGGAACGGAGCCGTATAGGTTGGGAGTATACCTGTGCAATTGGTTCGAGGATTCATGGAACGTGGAGGGAGAAAACTCGTCGCAAAGTAGAGTAGAAACTGTCCTTGCTGCTGTTGCTCCTACTCGCGCACGCGCGCACGTGCGGCGTTCCTGGCCGGCGGAGGCCGCCCGCAGCGGCGTACGGGGTGGCGCGCGTGGGGGAAGTCGCCCTCGTGTGGGGGTCGGCGGGCTGTTGTTAGGGTTTGGTGTTCCGCGCCCTCCTCTCTCGAACTCTCGCTGAGTTCGCGTATATAGGAATATATATGAACTTAAAGTCGGCTGGGGGTTTAGTTCTCTGCTCGGGAATGCCCATCCCGTGGGCCCGAGCTCTAGGCAGGGGCTGCCTAGCCGGCTGGCCTCTAAGGCTGGGTTGGGATTATCCTTTTGGGCCGGGGTACTTGCTTCTACTGCTTTGGTTGCTTATTCTATTCATTCTACTTCTTTTTTTCTTTTTTTTATGTTTTCTTATTTTAACTATACATGTATATACATAATTAATATATATAATCTATATATATACATATAATATACATACGAATATTTATACAGACTTATACATATCCACAAATATTTATATATCGCTTATATATATATTCACACCCATACACTATATATTTATAAATACACATATATACCTTGTATATAATACCATATTCAATCTATAATATTTAAAATCAGTATAAAATATACTTCCAAATAAAATATTAATATATTTTTATTTTTTATATAATATATCTATTTAAATGCGTACATATACCTATATTCTCGTACACATACTTATATAATATATATCCATAAAACCTAAATAAAAACCCAATATTATACATTTCTAGAGTAAGGTCTATTTCTTACAAATATGAATATATATATTAAATCACTTATTTGATAACCAAATAAATAAACCAATAATTATAATAAATATTATAAAATAACGACCTCAATAATAATGATAATAAAAATATAATAGCGATAATAATAAAATTCAATAAAGTAAATAATAATAAAATATATAAAAATTCGGGAAGGGAGCTACATAAACGGAAAAAGTCCATCAACACGAAACACGACTATACACGACTAGAAGAACCACTACGCCTAAACGAACTGCTGAAGGAGAACAAGTGGACACGATGTCACAATGTCAATGGATAATCAATCGAATACTCAAACCCTCGCCCCTAGTGTGGACTCGCAGGTTTGAACAACTACTAACCCTCGCCCCTAGTGTGGATTCGCAGGTTAGCATCACCCTCGCCCCTAGTGTGGGCTCGCAGGTATGGAACAATAACTACTAACCCTTGCCCCTAGTGTAAACTCGCAGGTTAGATTTACGAAATCAAGATACAAATAACTACTAACCCTTGCCCCTAATGTGGACTCGCAGGTTAGCTTCAAGAATTCAGGTAACAGCAGTTCCGTTATGACTTAATCGTCCTATGACACGATACGACTCAGTCAAAGTACAAGTGATGACATGACACGACCCAATCAAGATACACGAGAGAAACTAATCCAATATGAACTACAAAATTTACTATGAACGAAAACTATAAAAGTATATCCAATATGAACTACAAAGCTAACTATAAACAAGGACTATATGTATAATAGCATGCACGACGTACAAATCATATGTCAATAATAAACTAGTAAAACTATAAATAATAGAAATATGTATGTAAAAACTGTAGGGGAGGCAAGGTATCTGGCCTGGAGGTTGCACGCAGATCCCACAAATATAGGCAACTTGTGAGTCGTAAAATCCAAGTCATCACAACTGTCTCCGAAGCTGAAACAAATATTGCCAACATTCTCAGAATAGTCAAATTAGCTGGGATTGCCTGTCCCATAAGTCCAATTCTGGACACAGGGACAAAACGGTAATTCGGACCAAAACGTGTCCGCCGTTGGACCCGTTTTGCACCAAAAAGTATGCCAGAGTCAATGGTCTCTAAGTTGTCAAACTATATGTCTACGGATTCGTTTTAATGATACAAACCCAGCGGTAGGTCCAATTTTGGATTCCGGTGGGCCGTGCACAAAATCGCCCGTTGAATCGGACCGTAGGGCCCGTAAAACGGCGATCCAATCAACTGTCTCAAAATTGGACCAAAATTGGTATACAGGACCAGAAAAATGATGCGGACCTGTTGGCACAAGTTTTGTCTCGATCTGACGAATGTACACAAAGTCATTAGGAAATTTGCATAGAGGCCGATACGGTGATGATTTTGACGGATACGCATCAAATTCGTCGCGCACACGCGACCAATTCGAATTCCGTCAAAGCCCACACGTCCATGAAACCGTACACCACCTTCGATGCTTTCGGATCGCGACCACGTCGCCCGGATTGGCGAATGCACGTCATATCGAAGGATTTTCAAGTTTTTGAAAATAGTTTTTTCACCGTTTTTCCCGATTTTTCATTCTGATTTAACTTCCTGTATAAACTACTAGAATTAAAAATAACAATTGGATTTTCATCACGGTTAGGTTGCCTTTGAATCTATTTTAATGGATTTCGAAAATTTGCCATGGATTGGTGGCAATCTGCCTTCCAACGTAGCGGAGAAGTCGCCAAAACAAGACATGTGTTCTATGGGTTTTTTCAACTTTTAGGAAAGTTTTTTCGTCCCAGAATTAATAATAACTCTAAAACCAGTAGATGGATCTCCTAGTCGGTCATGTCTACTAGTGTAGGACTTTACGGAATAAAAAATGATGACTGGATACGTAGAAATCTAGTCGGGAATCATAGTACCTTGACGATGTGTTGCCGCTGCTGTGTTTCCTTGCGCACGGCCGGCCGACTCTAGCGACTCGTGTGGCGGCGTGCGCGGTCCAGGGGGCCGCGCGGTCGTGGCGAGCGTGGGGGTGAAGGTGTCGGCTGTTCGGTGTTAGGGTTTAGATGAGCCTCGAGCATTCTCTCGTTATATACAGCAGGGGCGGGGGTCGGGTTCCTGTGAGTTCGGGTGTGGGGACTCTCGGGTCTGGAAAGGCTTGGGGTCGGGTCGAACCTGTATGGTTGGGCTGGGATGGGTCTCAGCTGGCTTGGTGGGCT
>JANAVB010000999.1:18372846-18424569 GCA_029216955.1 Iris pallida | reverse complement strand
TTAATCCCCCAAAATAATAAAATAATAATAAAATAATAAACGGTGATTTGGTGAATCCATACTATTCACCTTTATTCGGGTCCAAAAAATTATACAAATATTTTAAAACAATATTTAATAATAAAATACCAATTTTTGTACAAATATTCAAACAATTAAATTTACATCAATACCTAAAATAATTTAGAAAATATTTGTACACACTCAAATATGCCTACATGGCGTCTTTGGTCTCACTATATACTTACGAAGGTTGGATTCGGTTCGGGCCCTGTTCAGGCTAAGTCGGTACAATCGGGTCATCTAGATCAATATATCTTATTAATAAATATATTCATCATCGGTGGGGGTTAAGTCCACAACTTGATCTGGTTTCCTAGTTTAGACACACTTATGGCTAGGTCTTCCTTGGATGGCTAATACACTAGTCAAGGCATGCCACAGCACTATCCGTGCCATTCCTAGTCGTCTGGTACTTCAAAACTTAACCATGGCTAAAGTCGTCTACCGTAATAATTAACTAAATAATTATTTATACAAATCTAAAAATCACCATTTAAATCAAATAAAAATAAAAAAATATTTCAAAAATTTTCGGGAAGGGAGGCTACAGTCAAGGCAAGCACTCCCAATCTATAGTGTCTCAATCGCAGTCAAGGTAAGCACTCCAATCGAGATGGTAGCAATTCCTAGTAAAATAATCCCATAGACCGTAGTCAAGGTAAGCACTCCCTATATATAGAATGTCAAAGTCAAGTCCTACTCAAGTCATGTCAAGTCAAGTCAACTCAAATCATGAGAGTCAGTAGTGTAGGACTAGACGACTCTATCACAAAACATGAGTGATCACGAAGGCAATATAACACACACTAGATGTATATCAAGAATGTAAATGTACGCTAACAAGATATGTAAAACTGAAACAAGGTAAGTAACCGCAACTCAAGATAAAATAATTATGAATATGATGGGATAAAGAACACTAAGGAATTAAAGAACATGCATATAAAAGGTACTGTACGATTTGGCAAGGATACTTGCCTAGGTCGCACTGTGAATCTGAAACGTCGCTCCCGCGTCCACGCCGCTTGAACCCGACGCTCCTAGATAATTAATTAAATAAATTAACCCACTACTCATGAACTTACAATATACTTAATTAGTCAAGATAATATTTTAAGATTATATTCAATTTCTCGTGGAACCCTTTAAACCCATATAATCACACACAGGCTCCACGAGACACCGAATACAGTTTTTGGGTTTCCAACTCCCAACTAGTCAGTTATGTTCCTACTTCAATCATATACTTAAAAATCATATAAAAATAATAAGATTATTATTTAAACTAATTTTCTATAGATTAATCTCAGAATTTGTATTTCTAAAGAATTATACTACTAGTTGTCTATCGGGTCGACTAGCTACCCAAAATTTGTCTAGAACTTCATTAATTATCTAAAATTATGAAAACCCTCAAAAATACAATTTAAACAGAATTAAAATATCCTAAATATCAGAATATTAAATTTTGATGTAAGGGTTTCATGGTACTAATGGTTTGGAATCTTCTAGGTCAACAAGTCACCCGAAAATGACTAGTTTTGACCTATAATTTTCTCGACCAGAATTGAATTGATAAATGCATGGAAAAATGCTTAAAATCCTAATTTAAATATATTAAATTACATAAAATTCAGTTTTAAAAATTCCTACAGAAACTTATAGTTCCTTCACAACGTGGTAAGTTTTGGCTCTACCGAAACATGAAAATAGCTATCATAATTTATGAAACTTTTATGGGTGAAAATACTACCCAAGAGACATCAAAACACTATTTCTACAGAATTAGTACCATAATTTCTATAGATTTACTAGATGGGCTTGAACAGGAAAAGTTAGGGTTTCTAACCAAGGTCCTTGCTTTATGAAGGCTTCTTCTTGTCAAAGCTCCCTCCTTCGATGATGTCCTTGTTCACCAATCCTTTTTTGATGAGCTTTGGAGGGTAGAAAATGGTTAGGAATGGTTGGATAGGGAAGATGGAGTTTTCAGGGTTGGTTTGGTGGAGTTTGGATGGAAGAAGGATGAAAAGGAGGAGTTTTATGAAGGAGGAAGAGATGTGCAATGAAGGGGATGATGTGTGGGGGCTAAGAGGAAAAGTGCTACCGAATAAGAGGGGGATATGGAGAAGTGGTCGGCCAAAAAGGTGAGGGAAGAAGAAATTAGGTTAGGGTTAAGATTTGGTATAAGTGGATATATATAAATATAGGCTTTTATGAATTTGTATGCATATAGAATTTGGATCCTATTTCTCTTGGAGTGTTCGGCCAAGGGGGAAGGGTGTTGCATGGCCGAATATAATAGGGTAGGGTCCATTTAGTTTACTTGGTTATTTCATGAGTTGTCTAGTTGATTGATTGAGGATTTAAATAAATGGTTTCCTAATATGGAACTAGTTAGATTTCTAAATATAAATGCAATCTAAATCTGAATAAATATTAAATATATATGGTTATTATTATATATTAATGCCCAACATGTCTACATAGGTTTGCGTTGGACTTTGGGTCAAATATAAACTAATGCCAACTAGGATTACACATAGACACTTTCTATAAATAGAAAATTTTCCAAAATTGAAAACATATTAATATTAATAAAATATATATGTATATATAATATATATCAACATGAAGGTATTTGAGAGTACTACATGTCTATTTAGATTTGGATTTGGTTCGGGTCAAGTCGGGGCTAAATTGGTACAAACGGGTCTCCTAGAAAGTCAATAATCTAATAATCAAATAAATAAATCATCGGTGGGGGTTAAGTCGCAACTTGGCCTGGTTTTCCTAGTTAAAACACACCTATGGCTCGGCCTTCCCTATCATGTCTAAAACACTAGTTAAAGCACACGTGTACACTATTCGTGTCACAATTCTTAGTTGTCTTGTACTCTAAATCTTAACCATGGCTAAGGTCATCTATAATAATAACTATTTAATAAAAAAATATTCATAGATTCCATAAAATCCTATTTAAATAAAATTAATAATAAAAAATAATTCCAAAAATTCAGGGGTGTTATATATATATATATATATATATATATATATAGAGAGAGAGAGAGAGAGAGAGAGTGAGAGAGAGAGAGAGAGAGAGAGAGAGTGTATGGAAGGGTAAAGGTAAGCTTTAGGTAATGCATATATATATAGAGAGAGAGTGTATGGAAGGGGTGTTATATATATATAGAGAAAATATATATATATATATATATATATATATATATAGAGAGAGAGAGTGTATGGAAGGGTAAAGGTAAGCTTTAGGTAATGCATAGGATAAGGAGTAATGAGCTAAGGTATATTGGTATGAATCTACACATATATTATATGATATGATACATAAGGTATTAGCTAGTGTTACCCAATATTAGCTAGGATAACTTGGTACGACTAGGTGATGAATAGAAAACATAGTTTAGCCAGCCAATGTATTGACCTTAGAACTAAGGTATTGACTAATAGTTAAGGTATGTGAGATACGGACTAAGGTATTAGGTAAATATGTGATACGGGTTAACATACCATGATACGGGATAAGGTAAATAGCTATAGGCCAAGGTATTTATAGAAATTATAGGTAGAAGTATATATTAGGGTAATATATGCTAGTAACTTATTAGTATAGTCTAGGAACTTAGTATTGGCCTAGTATTGACTAGTTTGACCTAGTTAGCACCTAAAAACCAATTAGTGACTTGTTAAGACCTAGTATAACTTTATAAACCTTGTAAATAGGTAAAATCAACCTAAAAATTTGGAAATGACCTAGTTTGACTGTATTAACCTAGATTTGACCTAAATTGACCCTAGAAATAAGGTATTGACCTAGTTTGACTTTCAGGACCTAGTTTGACTTTCAGTACCTAGTTTTGACCTAGAAATCATATCTTGACTTAGTTAATGATAATTATCATTCCAAAACACCAATTGATATTGATATTTCATACTTAGGTATTTATAACTCTAGTTTGGACCCTGATCCTCGTACATTGCTCAGACCACAACGAGTACATTCTCTGACAGTTTTTATTATCTTGATGATTTCTATGATACCAGTTTGTAGTGTTATATTTGATTTCTGACACGATGATACACGGACTCGTATCTTGATACTTGTCATGAGGAGTCATGATTGGATCGATCGTACTAGTTAGGAGATAGAGAAATATTAGTAGATAATGTGATCATACCTCCAAATACTTGTGCATAGCTCACCCTCAGCTTACATAAGGTGTAGCCTGATCTTACTTGTACTTGTGCATAGCTTTTCATATATGACTGGCCTGATCTATTACTATACTTGTGCATAGCCAGCCATACGGAATAGCATGATCTTGTCCCAAGACGATCATATAATAAACCAATATTTTAAGGCACATTTTTAGTAGTATATGTTCTACTCCAGTTATTACCTATTGATACATTCATTCTCATGATTACTTACAGTTCATATTTGCCTATGACATGATTACCTATTTGTACTCTAGATGGGGGTAAATAGGATAATAAAGTAATTATCAATAATAATAAGCAAATTAAAAGACAATTTAGAAAAGAGAGAATCAAACACTCGATGTATCCTGGTATCCTCCCGAGGGCACTCCAGTTCCGGAACTCTCTTCGGCTTTAATCCACTATTTTTGTAAATAGATACAATACGAGTTTGGATCCGAAGAACTCGTCAACTTCTTACACATGAGTTTTCGTCTGAAGGCTCATCAACTTCTTACACACGAGTTTTCGTCCGAAGGCTCATCAACTTCTTACACACGAGTTTTCCTCCGATGGCTCATCAACTTCAAACTTGAGAGAAAAAGTTTCGATCTTCTTGAACACTTAGAAGATCTAAGTTACAATTCTTGAATACTCTAATACTTTAATGGATGACAACTTAAAACTTGGAAGAGTAATGGTGGAGCTCTTTGGTAGATAAGAAATTTAAAGCTCAATTAGATGAGGCTTTATGAAGAAAGAGGAAATCTATTTATACAAATACAAAGTCATAAAGAGCATTCTGTAGCCGACCGGATTATCCGAAGAAAATTCATAGAAATCCTTCGGATTATCCGACCAAACAGTAACGACTAGAAATAGAGCCATTGGATGCATTAATTGCTCTGACAAATGGTCGTTGAATTTGAATTCGAATAATAGGTAGCAAGGCGTTCGGATTATCTGTCGAATTATATCGGAGATCCGTCAGATAATCCAAAAAAGACAACAAAATAGTTGCTATCTTATTTCTAATTATCTATCGGATTACTTCGGAGATCCGCCAGATGATCTGAACTAGCCAACAAATACTTGTTGTCTAAGTTCGGATTATTCGACGGATCTCCGCAAAAATTCGTCTGATGATCTGAAAATGGCAATAAATAGTTGTTGTCTCGGTTCAAATTATCCGACGAAAAATCCCAGAAGTCCGACTTATTTTTCTTTCCTTCATAAAAATCAATTTGAATGTTATAGCTTTTTATCTTGGACTCTTTTTGTCACGACCCGCTCCTGAATATTCGAATACGAGTCGGACACATCCAGCCTATGCTATGAAACACCGCATAATAAGTTGTTCTAAACCTTTAATTATCATCAAATTATATTATATTGAATCATAATAATCACAACATCGATATCGAGATAAACTAGAATAAGTCCAAAATGTCATTTTAGTTACATTTCTAAAGCAAGAGTAACTGGAGACAAATCCAGGAAAATAAATTTTAACTATTTATTATAAACCAAATTCAAATACTAAATGTAAGTTAAGCTATAGGGTATTCCCTAGCAGGGACATCCTTTGGGATGTGAGCTAGCGTCTCAGGGGCAGGTCCATAGTATGAGTTACAAAGCAACTTCTCCTCAATCAACTCACCTGTAATGATCCAATCAGGAAAGGAGCGAAGTACAACCCTATAATTTACGTATACTTAAACATAGAACTATCAAATAGGAATGTATCTAAAGAACTGGTAATAAAGAAAGTACAACAAGAAAAAAGACTGTAACATGCTCAAGTGAAAAGTAAATATGACTGAAAAGATAGTAAATACATGATCGGCTAATAGGATGGTAAAAATAAATGCAACTGATATGGCATATAGCCGATACGACAAAATTTACAGGTGTGTCATATGAATTAAGCTATCAACTCATATTACACTATGGGCTTTTATTGTGTATTTAACTCTTCTTTTCTCCAATCCCATGCACAAGAGAAAACATGAATAAATAGAGATGCAACTGTGAAAGTAAAGGCAACTTGTGTAAAATAAAGTGACTTGTGAAAATTAAATACAACTTATTTTGGAAAGTAAATGCAACTAGTAATAAGAAGAAAATATGTTATGAATGTTCAATAAACAAAGTTATAGTTCATGTTCAATTTAGTAAAAGATGTAGTGTACTTGCCTTCTCCAAGAAAGGGTATAGAGCTAAGAAGAGATAATGTCCCGGGTCCTCTCAATGTATTCAAAAGAGGGTACAACTTAGGTTCCACAATTATATAATGTCTAAGTAACCAAATCTATTCTTTACCCTTATTTAAGTACTCTAAATTCTATCTTAAATCAATAAGAAGTAAACACTAGTTTATTTCTATAATTGAATTTAGCTACTAGAAATTGTTGTAATAAACTTTGTTTTAGGTTATGCTAAATTAGAAATCAGAAGGGTGAAGTTTTGGTAAGAAAATACGTAAAATGATATAATATCAAGTTACACCAAATATTGTATAAAAATATACTAAAAGTGACATTGACTTTAGGAGCATAGACAAGCTTTTAAGTCAAACAAAAATTAATTCATTTATAGATAGAATTAATAAAGAGGAGAAATAATATCACCTATAGTCGAATCATTAATAAAAAAAATATGATTTTGATTAGAGATCGAATCACTAAAAAGATAAACGAAATAATTATAAATCGATGACTTCGATTATAGATTGTCACGATCCGCACCCGCTTTCCGAGATGCAAGTTTGTGCGCAAGTCATCTATTGTCATCCCCGTTTTCCGTTATACGTATTTTCGGTATACGTGTACGGAATCCTGACCCATATTTTTACTTATCTTACCTTGCTAGCTAATTTTGGTTTAATCTTGTTTAGGTTCATCATGGCATATCATGCTTTGACTTGGTTTATTTTGGTTTGGCTTGGTTTAGTCCCTTTGGTTCATCATGTTGAACCCAACCCCTACCTACCACCATCTCCATTTAAACCCACCTACTTTTTCTCTCTCTTCATTATTTCTCATAACTCCTTCTCCATTAAACCTCTTCCCCTCCATAGGCAAGTGCTTCTTGCTTCCACTTAAGAACCCATTTTGATGGTTCCAATGGCTTTTTAGCATGATTCTAAACCACTTTAGAACTTAAAGATTTTCATTTTGGTGCCTGGATTTTTGTAGATATAGAAAATTGCCATTTTTTGGATTTTTGTAGTTTTGATCTATTTAACTTCTTCATTTGCACATTTTGATGGTTCCGTGTCATAGAGAATTTCGTTCTATCCCATTTTGACCTATGGAAGTCCGAATTTGGACTCCAGATGGAGATTTGGCGGAGCTCGGAAGCTACGGCTTTCTTCGCATTTTTCTTCCCGGACTTGTCGGGAAGAAGAACAGTGCTTGGGCGCATGAACTTGCCATGCGCCCAAGGCAATCCTTCCTACCTAGTGGGCTCATAAGTGTGCCCCCCTTGGGCGCATATGTGTGTTCCTATGTGGGCGCATAACCTTGTGTTGGCGTATAGCTTTCTAAAGCATGTCACAGCACCTTGCTTTTTCCCCTTGGCACTTGGCCACAAGGGTCTTGCTTCCCTTCCTTGGGCACATAAACCACCCTCCTTGGACGCATAGGGGCTGCCCTAGTGGGCGCATATAGCTCCCACCTTGGGCGCATGGTGGCCAGGGCCACCTTCCTTTGGGTATTTTGAGATCTTTTGGTTTTGCACCCTTTTTGGCCACAATAATGCTAAGTCTACTACCAAATGCTTACAACCCTCTTACAACCACTCACCCATGTGCTGACATGTGGGTCATGGCCCACACATCAGCAATGGGTGAAAGTTGTAAGAGGGTTGTAAGCATTTGGTTGTAACTGTAGCATTGCTCTTTTGGCCATGTTGTTTTATGACTTTTCCATGGGTTGCTCACACGATCATGACACAACTCGTGCGTGCCACAGCTTGGCATGACACGACATGGCACGTGCGTGCCACGACTAGGCATGACACGACTCGTGCAAGCCGCGGCGTGACTTGGCACGACTTAGTACGATTTGGTTAGCCATGGCACGGTTTTTTATGTATGGCTAATATAAGAATGCGACACGATTTATGCGAGCCGTGGCAAGGCTTGGCACGACTTGGCATATGTTAGCGTTCATGTAGGTGCATAGAACCCTGTGGGCGCATAGCCCTTGGATGCACGATGTTTTGGCATTTTTTTCCTTTTATGCATTTCCTTCTTTTATGATGCAAGTTGCCATGTCTTTTCGGCTTTATTGTACCTTACACTTTCGGCCATGTTTTCTTTCTTAAACGGTGGCCCGTTAGGGTGCACTCAAGATTATGTCTCTTCTTTACCTACATACTAGCTGGTATAATATTATGCTGCATAGCCATGGTATGTGAACACGATATGATGAGAAATATGTAGTAAACCAGGATGGTGGCCCGTCGTGGCGCGCTCCTAACAAGTAACAAGTACAAGTAACATGACATGATGGTGACCCGTTGTGGTGCACCCCTGACAAGTAATCTTGACATATAACTCATAAACGCTGTTGCGACGGCTAACTTGACATGCTAAGTAAATTCTCATCTTGACACCGTAGGTGATTGTTTTGAATGTGCTCGTATAAGCTACCAGTCTTGTCCGTATCATGTCTAGGACTTGTATCCCTGGTTACCACGGTCAGGGATACATACTGAATCTGACTAGGTTAATGACTAGATTGTTCAAGTAGTTCATATAGAGAGGTATTCCGGCTACAAGCAATCCCGTTATCTAGGCGCCTTCTCTGATGGACTTGTAGCCTGCTGATGAGTAGGGCACATTTCCGGCTCACTGTTATGTGGGTCACTTCATGAAATGATTACTATGTACACTGTCATGTGTTGCACTCAAGTCACCTAACAAGTCATGATAACTCTTAGCATGCACCTTGCGTCTGGATAACTTGGATAGTCTGCAGGACTTGTGGCCGTAGGGATACCTCATTGCATCTTGCTAGTAACTAGGCTTGTGAAAACCCTAGTTAGTTTAAATATTAAGCCGTACTCTTGCTTGGCCGTGAATGTTGGATGGAGTCCCATCTTGTCTAGTATCCAGTACATGGCTATCTCAGGACATGCTTGTGTATGCTTTACCTTATCGATAATTGGTTAGAGACAAAGTTCTGTTCAGGTGAAGGGTTACAACTCCGGTCCTTGTTTGGTTTACGGGTTGTAACTTGGTTACCGGAATAGTCCATTAGTTATCTTATCGTTTATCACCCTATTTTCTTTAACTCATGTCTTTTATTATTTCATCTATGACCTTATGTGCTAATATGCTGGTTTTAGTTCTTAAGTGAAGCCTCCTTTGTGGTACTTACTTTTTCTAGGGTCTGATCCAGCTAGTTTTGTATGGCCAAATTTCGGAGCAGCTTCCGAGGATCTCTCAGTCTTCCTGCCAGATGGTGACCACTAGGCGCAAACCTGGCAATGAGTGGGTTTTATTTTGCTCTTCCACTCTATTATAAATTATTCTTTTGAGGCAGTTAGCCGTCGAGCAAATGTTAGCTCGTATTAAATTTATATTCCTGTCTGCCTAATGGCTGTAACATGATTGACACATCCTAGGGTTGATCATGTATGACTTAAACTCTTACTAGTCTTCGCATTTTGTATGACTAGCTTCATGATCATCTGAATATGTAATATTTAGGATGCCTTACCTTGTATGTCTGATGATCTACCATCTTGTTACATTTACTTGCTTGCTTGAGATTGAGACACTAGGCTTGTTCTTGACCCTAAGAGACTAATGGCTTGTAGTAAACCCTCATGCATCTAGACAGTCGTGACCGTATTGCGAGGTGGGATTCACTTCAATATACGTAGCTGGCTGTGTCTGTCCCCCGCTCTCCAGTATTCTGGTTCTGAGACGTGACACGATTTAAGTGGTGGCCCATACAGGTCTTGTAAATCAAGATGGGTGAGGGTTTCACTGAATAGATGTCTCAATCAGCACTCGCCCTTTATCTCTACTCGTGTCTTTTAATCTTTCTAAAATCTTGACTTGATCACATGTTTATATCCTCGATCTATCATGGTCCTTCCTTATTATTCTCCATGTCGTTTCTTCAGCGGCATTGTTCCTGGTCCTACCGATCAGCAAGGTGGAGCACCTCCAGTAGTCCAGCAGCAACCTGGAGACTAAGCCCAGTACTCAGGGGTAGCCTCCAGAGTCATGCCTACTAGGGGTCAGAAGCCACCAGTTCAGCCAGCCCAGCCTGCAGAGCCTGACAATGGAACCATGGTGGGTCTCATCAGGGAATTGCTTGCATCTCAAGATCGTCAGGGCGATGCCCTGTACCAGGCAGTACAAGATGCCATGGGTCATGTTGGTTATCAAAGGAACAATATGGCCAACAGTTTCAAGCGCCTTAACCTTCCCTTCTTCGACGGTAGTGAAGACGCTGTTGCAGCGGATGCGTGGCTCCAGGACATCGAGATTATCTTGGATCCAACCAAGACTCTAGAAGGAGAGAAGGTAGCGGTAGTGCGTCTACAGTTATTGGACCTATCCCGCACCTGGTGGACGATGTTAGCAGTTGGGTTGGCGATGCCTGTTCCATGGGCGATATTCAGTGACAAGTTTCAGATCAAGTTCTTCAATACTGTAGCTCGGTACGACCTACAAACGAGGTTCACCAATCTCAGGCAGATGATCAGAACGGTCGATGGATATGCGGCCAAGTTTTCAAGACTGAGTCGATTCACTCCCACCTTGGTGGCAACCGAGTTTGACCGAACGCAGCGGTTCCAGCAGGGACTCCACGTAGAGATCATTCTAGCAGTGGAGCAGTTTGAGCATCAGACTTTTGATGCTGTTTTACGAGCAGCTAGGAGGCATGAGTATACCTCCCAGAGAATAGTGGACAAAACTGGAGGACGGAAGCGGTCCCATGGTCAGATGACCTAGTCCTCAGCCCCAGCCCCGGAAGCTAGGGCCTTGACCATTAGAGCTCCGAGGAGGGCGACATCAGTTACGTCGGTTCAGCATTCGACTCCGACGTACCCTCAGCAGCAGAAGCGAAGGCAGTCTTCCATAATAGGCTGCACTCATTATGGGTAGCCAGGACATGTAGTATCAGAATGTCGCAGAGCATAAGAATTATGTTTGGCTTGTGGGGCATCGGACCAAATGATAGGGTCCTACCAACAGAGGGTCGGTTCCTCCTCATCGGCCCAGACTAGTCCCTCGGTGAGGGGACCAGCACCAGTACAGCAGTAGCAGTACCAGCCTCCGAGGCCATTGTCGCCTCAGGCTCAAGCATTCCAGCAGCAGAGACCGCAGCAGTATGCCCAGGTCCAAGCTCAGATTCAGAACCGCCAGAGAGGTTTCCAGCAGAGGGGACCATCACCTAGAGGGCAAGGTCAAGCGATGGCTTTGACCGTAGAGGAGGAGTTGGCATCAGGTGAGGTGGTGGCAGCTACCATTCGCGTCAACTCTTTTTCTGCATCAGTATTATTTAATTCGGGTGTATCGCATTCATTTATGTCTGTACGATTCGTAACACGGATAGGACTGGAGCCTGAGTCATTATCAGTAAGGCTCAATATACTTACTGGTAACGGTCTTGTGGGAGTAGATAGAGTGTTTTTCTCGTGTTAAATTGTAGTTAGTGGTAGAGAGTTTCCCGCTAGGTTGATAGAATTCTCGATGGCCGATAATGATGTGGTCCTAGGAATGGATTGGTTGAGGGACCAGTATGCTAGAATAGATTGCCATATCGGCAAGATTATTTTTAGTATTCCTGGTGAGCCAGAGTTTTTATTTTTTTTAGGCAGAGTAGAACCTTCTTCCCCAGTGTTGCGGATGGCAATAGCAGCAGCAGTTCAGTTTTCCAGGATTTTGGAAGAGTTTTTTGACGTATTTCTCGAAGAACTTCTAGGCATGCCCCTAGAGAGAGAGAGAGAGATCGAGTTTACCATTAATTTGATTCCCAGATCAGTACCAGTGTCAGAAAGAGTCTATAGGATGGCACCTTCAGAGTTGGAGATCTTGTACAAGATGATTGAAGAACTTAGAACTAAGGGATTCATTCGTGCTAGCGGATCACCTTGGGGAGCCCCGATGCTTCTTATGAAAAAGAAGGATGGTACGTCAAGATTATGTGTTGATTATCGTACCTTGAACTCTGTAACAATCAAGAACAGGTACCCTCTACCAAGGATAGATGACTTATTTGATCAGCTCAAGGGAGCGGCTATATTCTCGAAGATTGACTTGCAGTCGGGGTACCATTAGATCAGAGTCAGAGAGCAAGACATCCCAAAGACAGCATTCAGATCGAGGTGTGGATATTAGGAGTTTCTTGTTATGCCATTTAGAGCGACCAATACGCCAGCCGTATTCATGGACCTCATGAATCGTATCTTCATGCCCTATTTGGACCAGTTCGTGATAGTATTTATAAACGATATCTTAGTCTATAGCAAGAGTGAAGTGGAGCATGAGCAGGATGTTCGTGTAGTTCTTCAGATTGTCAGGGAGCACCAGTTGTACGCGAAGTTCAGTAAGTACGAGTTTTGGTTGGATCGTATCTCGTACTTAGGTCACATCATCACCAGAAGTGGAGTGGAAGTGTACCCCCAGAAGATAGTTTCAATAGAGACATGGCCAGTACCTAGCACTATCACGAAAGTTTAGAGTTTTCTTGGATTGGCCGGCTATTACCGACGGTTTGTGTCAGACTTTGTTCGGATTTCAGCGCCATTGACGTAGTTGACCCGCAAGGATGTGCGATTTACTTGGACAGCAGAGTGTCTGAGTTCATTCGAGAAGTTGAAGCAGAGATTGATGACGGCCCCCATTTTCACTCTTCCCGATGGGACTGGAGGATTTTCACTTTTTTGTGATGCTTCAGGCGGAGGATTGGGATGCATATTGATGCAGCATGGTAAGGTAGTCGCTTATGCGTCACGTCAGCTTTGTGACCATGAGAGGAATTATCCTACCCATGACTTGGAATTAGCAGCAGTAGTTTTTGTATTGAAGGTCTGGAGGCATTATTTATATAGAGATCGGGTGGAGATTTTTACCGGCCACAAGAGTCTTAAGTATGTGTTTACCCAGAAGGATCTCAATTTGCGTCAGAGAAGATGGCTAGAGCTACTTGTGGATTATGACATCAACTTGCAGTATCATCCTGGGAAGGCTAACGTTGTTGCAGATGCATTGAGCAGGAGAGCCAGAGTTTATTTTCTAACAGCACAACCAAAATTGTTAGCAGATCTTCAGAAGATGGGTATAGAAGTTGTTCTTCCTTCCAGTTTGGCATTGATGGCAAGTATGCAAGTTCAGTCCAGTATAGTTGAGAGGATCAAGTTAGCTCAGTCAGCAAATTCTAAGCTTCAGTGGCTTATGGCAGAATATGTAGCAGGGCGAAGACCAGAGTTATGTATTCATAAAGATGGTACACTCCGACATGAAAGGCGTCTCTGTGTACCTAGTAGAGATATCAGACAGGAGATCATGGAAGAAGCTCACAGTTCTCAGTATTCGATTCACCCCGACGGTACGAAGATGTATCGTGATATCCGTCAGCATTTTTGGTGGAATGGCATGAAGAGGGAGATAGTCCGGTTTGTCTCTTGTTGTTTGGTTTGTCAGCAAGTTAAAATCGAACATCAGAGATCAGCTGGACTTCTTCAACCTTTATCGATCCCAGAATGGAAATGGAAGCACATTACCATGGATTTTATAACTGGATTACCTAGATCCCCAGCTGGGAGAGATGCTATCTGGGTTATAGTTGACAGACTCACCAAGGTAGCTCAATTTATTCCTTTCATAATCGATCAGTCGACGGATCAGCTTACAGAGATATACCTCAGGCAGATAGTCAGAATGCATGGAGTACCAGTCAGTATTGTATCCGACAGAGATTTGAGATTCACATCGCACTTTTGGCGGAGTCTTCAAGAGAGTTTGGGGAATCGTCTCAAGTTTAGTTCAGCCTACCATCCGCAGACAGATGGTCAGTCAGAACACACGATCCAGACTCTTGAAGACATGCTGCGGTCATGTATACTCGACTTTGGTGGTTCGTAGGAAGATCACCTGTATCTCGTAGAGTTCTCCTATGACAACAGTTTCCAGGCCAGTATCCAGATGGCACCCTTTGAAGCCTTGTACGACAGGGAATACAGATCTCCTTTAGCTTGGGATGATATCGGTGAGAGGCAAATGCTTGGACCAAAGATGGTAACACGGACTATTGAGGTGGTCAGACAAGTCAGAGATCATCTTCAAGTTGCACAAGATCGCCAGCGTCATTGGGCCGATTCTTATCGGCGTCCCCTTGAATTTTTTATCGGTGACCATGTATTCCTTAGGATCTCACCTACCCGTGGCGTCATTCGTTTCGGCGGGCAGGAAAAGCTTAGTCCTAGGTATATAGGACCGTTCGACATTCTAGAGCGAGTAGGTGATGTGTCATATCGTCTCCCTCTTCCGTCGTTGCTACGTGAGGTACATGATGTCTTCCATGTATCCCAATTGCGACGGTATATCCCAGATCCGAGTCATGTTCTTGATCATTCGAAATTGGTTGTTGGTACCAACCTTTCGTATGAGGAAAGGCCCATATCCATATTGGACCGAAGAGGGAAGGTACTCAAAAACAAGACTATTAGTTTAGTTCGTGTTGCTTAGGGTCATCACTCTTTGGGTGAGTCAACGTGGAAGCATGAGGATGATATCCGATCGCGATATCCACACCTGTTTGACTCGTAAGGTATAATATCTTCCTTATGCCTTATGTTTTTAAATCCTTACTTGCATGAATGACTGCTTGATTGACTGCTAGTCGTAGTTTCTTATGATTAGTATAGCTTTCCCCGACATCTTTAGCCTCTTGATTAAATTTCAAAGACAAAATTCTTTTAAGGTGGGCAGAGTTGTCATCCCCGTTTTTCGTTATACGTATTTCTGGTATACGTGTACGGAATCTTGACCCGTATTTTTTTTACTTATCTTGCCGTGCTAGCTAATTTTTGTTTAATCTTGTTTAGGCTCATCATGGCATATCATGCTTTGACTTGGTTCATTTTGGTTTGGCTTGGTTTATTCCCTTTGGTTCATCATGTTGAACCCAACCCCTACCTACCACCATCTCCATTTAAACCCACCTACTTTTTCTCTCTCTTCATTATTTCTCATAACTCCTTCTTCTCCATTAAACCTCTTCCCCTCCATAGGCAAGTGCTTCTTGCTTCCACTTGAGAACTCATTTTTGTGGTTCCAATGGCTTCTTAGCATGATTCTAAACCACTTTAGAACTTGAAGATTTTTATTTTGGTGCATGGATTTTTGTAGATCTAGAAAATTGTCATTTTTCAGATTTTTGTAATTTTGATCTATTTAACTTCTTCATTTGCATGTTTTGATGGTTCCATGTCGTAGAGAATTTCGTTCTACCCCATTTTGACCTATGGAAGTCCGAATTTGGACTCCGGATGGAGATTTGGCGGAGCTCGGAAGTGTAGAAGCATGGAAATTCACAACCAGAAGACCCATGCGACAGACAATCTATACGTCAGAGCTCGGACAAAACAACAAAAGCAGCAAATATAGACATGGAAAGAGAACTTTTTATTTTCACACATAAAAGTCTATTATATGTCTAGAGAAGGCTGTACAAAGGAAAACTTCTACAAAGGAAAGATCCTAAGTCTATGGCCAGCAGTCGCCATGCGCCTCCAGTCAGGCACATCAGTCACCATGCGTCTCCCGTCAGGCACAGCAGCCATCATGCACCTCCAGTCAGGCGCAGCAATTACCATGCGCCTTCAACCGGGTGCATCCCACAATGCGCCCTCAGTAAGGCGCATTCCTTCAGCAGCTCAGTTATGTGCATCTCCAGTTATGTGCATCCCTTCAGCAGCCCAGTTATGTGCCGCTCTTCTAGCCAGGCTCACCTGATAAGTGCTTCGATTAATGAAGCATTTAACCCTCTGGCTGGAACCGAGGAAGTGAAGAGCACCGCAAATCTGTGGCCAGGGAAGGCTTCGAAAGAGCCTCCAAAGACCAAGGAAGACCGTAATCGAAATACGGCTAAAGAAGCAGCTTTCAAACACAACCAGAGTGGGCGACACCCACTTTGAAGGAAGAAAGAGCCTAGCACCGCCAATCCGATCTACGGCTCTTCTTGTACAATGGAGACGAGGCCCGAGCATCCCTATCTTTGGATGCAACAGGCACCTTCCGCCTGCCTCGGAAGCCCTCAACTCCGTCTTTTGGATGTAACAGTCACCTTCAAGTACAGCAACGACGACATGGCGTCTCATCTTCACCCTTGGGAGCACTTCGTCAACAGAATGCACTCGAGTACCCAAATTTATGGTTGGAAGTACGTGAGAGAACGAGAATCAAACCCTCTCTCCATGCCATTATTTATAGGCCGGGCAGATCAAACCCACGTGCCAAGTGGATGGCTCTCCAAATTCTGAGCAATGAACTTGCATTTAATGGATGAACCGGACGCCTCGAATTCAGCCAAACGGCTATTTAAAGCACTCGAGGAACGAAACAGCCGCACGCGCCCTTCGACTTCAGGCGCATCACACAGATGCGCCCTTCAGAACCAAGCGCATCACAGAGGATGCACCCCCATGCGTCCCCATACCCAGTGGAACGCCAATCGACGCGCCCCCTCAGCTGTCCATCGAATGTCACAAACATTAAATGCTGAACTGACAGAGTTGGCAGCACATCTCCCAAAGTCTGAACGGTCGACAGCTTTTTCAGAAGACGAAGCGTCGGCAACGTCAGCATCATCATGACTTTACTCCGACGACTACTGCCACGTGGCCACTCAACCACCCGCATGCGCCTTCGCGGCCATGCACCCAAACCTGCATGCGCCTCAAAAGCCATGCGCCCCAGACTGCTCTCTGATCCCAAAAGACAGAAGGAAAGTCTCCATCTGAAGCTCCATATGCGTCTCAAAAGCCATGCGCTCCAGACTGCTCTCTGATCCCAAAAGACAGAAGGAAAGTCGCCTGCATGCGCCTCAAAACCCATGCGCCCAGAATGGTTCGTGACTCCTAAAGGTTACGAGCCAAAGTCCCCTTATGCGCCCAATCCTAGGCGCATTCTACCAGATCATTCCCCACCAAATCCGAGATCCCTGAGCCATGGGTCGATGACACATGTCCTTTGACTCAACTCATCCAAGATCTCAGCAACAGAAAGATCTTCTCCTCTGCTATGTGCCGGCTCACAACAGCAGTATGAAGAAGTCAACCCCTCGATCAGGGCGCATCACCCATGCGCCTCCATCAGCAATCAACACATGGCGTCCCCACGCACCGGCGTATCCTACATATGTGCGCATGAGCAGCCAACCTGCCCAGCTATAAATAGAGGAGTCATTTCCTTCTTTCAGACACACACACACAGATACGAACGAACATACCACGAGAGAGGCAGATACAGACACTCAACGTCTTCCTCTTCTCAGCAAGCTCCAGTACCCAGAGCAATCTAAACCTTCAGAGAACCGATAACCGTCGTCAGCTCGTCAACGGAGTCAACGCATTACCACTCGCTCCATCGGCGCAAGGGACCCAGATTAAACAAAAGTGTACTTCTAGGGCTACATCTAAGTCCTATATTGTAATACTGTTCTATTTGTATTGAAATTTACAATCAAAGAATTTTAATGGCAAACAAGCTGGCGACTCTGCTAGGGACTTCTTTCTCCTCCACCGAGAAAGTTGTGTCGCAAGCCGACGACGTGAAGGTGGGCTCCTCCCACAAGACGCTGGTCATATGCCTCAATCAACAGGCGTATGAGGAGTTCATATCTGAAGGCAGTGCGAGTCTTTCGAAGCGGCTGCCGAAGCCGAAGAAGACCCGTCGAGTCTGGGTGCGCAAGGTCGACGCCTCGGGCACCACCACTGAAGGGGATGCGCCAATCCAGCCCTCCCTTCCTGCTGACGTCCTCAGCAACCAAGATGCGCCCACTGATGCAGCGCATCTCTCGGGAAAACGTGTGGCTAACCACATTCTCCAGCCATCTCCCTCTCAGGCGAGAAAGATACATCGACGGAGCAGGGGCGCAGCCAATGCTCCGTGCATCGTCTTTGATGCGCCACAGAAGATCTCTGTCTTTGACAGACTCATTCGCTGTAGTGGCGAGGAGAATTTGGATTCTGAGTACTATGCGTCCCAGCGGCCTGGTACGAAGAAGTCCAAGGCAGCACGGGCCATGCGTCCCAAACGTGCTATGCCAGCAACAAGCCAGAAGCATGCACTCACAATCATGCGCACTGCTGATGGTAAGTTGTACAAGGTCGGCTCGAGTGCTGCAGCGCCGAGAACGAGCTGACCTTCAAAACCCTTGTCTCACTTGGGCGCATCTACTGCGTGCACAACCAAGTCGAACAAGACAAACAAATGTTGTGGTTCCCCCACTACTGATCGGGATACCTGTTTGGTATCAGATCAGGGGGCGCAGCACTCACTTGACCACCCCAATGCTTGGCCTTGCCACACGCTTGAAGGGGGTACGAAGGTAGCACTCTCCTCCAACGACCTGCGTAACGTGATCACTCACAAACGCCGATCAGGAGAGTCGACCAACAAGCATGATACGCCTCTCACGGGGCATACTTGTGCGGTGGTCACCATCAACTGCTGTTGCAAGGCGGCAGTACCACCAAGGCAGTCAGTCTTTCAGTGGCTGCAGTCATCGACACCCCTCCGACATCGCCTTGGGAGGAAGGTGTCGACAGAAGAGGAGCCAAGGGTTGCTTCATGCAACGTGATCTCCAACTCCTCGTCAGTCCAAAAAATGACCGGTAATTCCTCGTCCTCATCCAAAAGCCAGCCGAGGAAAACCAAGGCGGCTGTCTCGTCCTCCGGAGTGTTCGAAAGCACTCGGTCGAGGAAGAAGTTCTTGGAGGAAGCTGGGGGTAGTCAGACCCTTGTTTCCGGAGACGAAGATGTCCAAAGCACAGTTGCGGCGGATCTTCATCCTCGAGGCGAAGTCAGCCTCCCAGAAGCCCCTCAAAACGAGGATGTCCCCCAGAACACAGCTGGGGGTAGGTCCGGAGACGAAGAGGCCCTTCAAGACGAAGCTGAGGGTAATCAGACCCTTGTAGATGCGCCCGTCGAGAATGACCTCCAGAACGTGGCTGGGGGTGGCCAATATGAAGCTCCAGGAGAGACGACTCCCCTACATGAGAGTGAGGCCGAGAGCGAAGCCTCCACCAATCTATCCACTCCCGGCCGTGTCATGACAGTATACATGGCTGGGGATGATTCCGAGTCTGATGCACCGCCGCAGGACATCGTCCAGCGCATAGACACATTAGAAGGAGGACCCAAAACCCTTTCTGCTTCCATGCAAACACTGACTCAGGCGGTGTTTGAAATACGGTCGGCCTTGACCCGAACACCTTCGACCGGTCCCGACCCAGGGGCCAATGGGGAGTCGAGTGTACCCCTTCAACGGATACCCTCAGACACAGACCGCCGAGAAGTACCCCGGACGTCTGAGCCCTCGAACGCCCAACTCCAGGTGGTACCACCTTCCCCAACTTCCAGCTCCACGGAGGATGTGGTCGAAATGATCAAGGATTTACGAGAGCGCTTTGAATCCAAGAACAGGCAAGAGGAGCGCCAGAAGATGGGCATCCCCCAACCCTATCCCCTCGAGTGGAACAAGGTGGTTTATCCTCCAAAGTATAAACCACAAACACTGACGCCATACGACGGGAAGGACTCTCCGCGTCGCTACCTGACATACTTCCAGTCCCAAATGGGACATCTCCCGAAGGAGGACGCGCTCCTCACTAGCATATTTGTCGGAGCATTGAAGGGAGTGGCGTATGACTGGTACTGCAGCCTTTCCGACAATTCCATATCATCCTTCGACGATTTGACGTGCCTCTTCCTCGACCGCTTCTACGACGGCGGGAAGGATATGACGATGGCATCCCTCATAGAGATACGCCAGAAGGAAAAGGAAACGGTTCGGGTGTTCATCGAACGCTTCCGACAGGCCTGCTTCAGATTACCTCCAGGCATGACGGAACATGCGCTCCTCTCCTCTTGCAGCATGAACATGCTGCCTGCAGTCAAACTCTGGCTCAACTCTACTCCTCCCCCCGACTGGAGCTCCCTGATCATCTGTAGCTTCCCTTCCCGAATTTTTTTATTATATTTTATTAGTATTTATTTTATTTAAATGGTATTTTAATGGCAGCACGATTATTGGTGGGCCAATTACGTAGGGGTGTAGTGTGTCACTCAAAACTCTACAATAGTTGAATATTGTATTTTATTATTATTATTATTTATTACTATTATCATTATTATTATTAGTATCATTTTATTAATTTATACTGTTATTAATATATTGTTCTTAAGTTATAGCGTTAATATTCATCTATTTTCGATAATTCATTATCAAATGAATTATATATATATATAGATATAAATTTGCTTCTCCATATATAGGTAATAGGAATATTGGTAATTATATTATTTAATTAAATTACCTTAGGTTTTTGTGATTTTAGAGATATATAAATATACCATATAAATGGGATATATATATGGTATAATAGAATGAGTTATAAATGGGGAAAAGAATAAGAAAAAAAAGAAAAGAAAAAGAAAACAAATGTTGAAGGGAAGCCAAGCAAAGCCGGCCCAAGCTTGCTGCTAACTTCCCACAGCCAAGCTCGGGCAGACCCCCCTGTAGAGCTCGGCCCAAGCTTCCCAACCCTTGTGTACTCCCAAACCGAGCTCAGCCCACCTTTTCCCCAGCCTTCCCAGCAAGTTTATTTTGCCCCCCCCCCACGCTTAGGAACCCAGACCCGAGCCCTTGGTCCCACTGAACTAACCGAGAGCTCTGCTCTAAATCTAAACTATTCGCGTGTATATATAAGTATAATAGAGAGAGAGTCGAGAGATCGACAGAAAACTCATAAACCCTAACCCTCGACGCAGAGCCACGCCGCCACCCGAGGTCGGCCGAAGTTGCCGCACTGGCCGGCGCGCGCGGAGACAGCACAGCGTGCGCGCGCTAACAACAGGGAACGACAGCGCCGACCCAAGGTTCGTGACGGAATTTCTCGTCACACGGTCGATCGTTTGTCGATCCAATCGATCAGGTGTGTTCCCAAACTATACGACTCCGATTCCAGTCAAATGATTTGATTTGTTTTGCGCGTGTCCATCGTAAAATGCACCCAAAGATTGGCAAAAAACTGTCCCGAAACAGGACAGGATTCAATCCCAGATACCCAACTTTGAAGGCGATTTCTTGCCAAACCATGAACCAATTCGAAAATCTAATTGAAGGCAATTGTTGACAACCTATAGGACTTCGCAACCTATTTTGTATTTCGGAATTTCATTAATTACATGCCGAGAAATCAGTTTTCAAAGTTTAAGAAAAATAGGTTTAAAACTGTTTTCTAAAAACATAAAATCGCTCCACACGACATGCGTCACGCCAATCCGGACGACGTGATCGTGAACCGAAAGCATCGAAAGCTGCGTAACAGCTTCGTGGTCGTGTGTGCTTTGACGGAATTCAAATTGGTCGCGTGTGCGCGACGAATTCGACGCGTATCCGTCGAAATCGTCCCGTATCCGTACAATGCAAATTCAGTCATAACTTTGTGCACGCTCGTCAGATCGAGACAAAACTTGCACCAACAGAATTGTATCGTTTTTCTGGTCCTGCATGCCAAGTTTGGTCCGATTCTGAGACCGTTGATAAAATCACCGTTTTGCGGGCCCCGCGGTTCCACTCAACGGACGATTTTGTGCACGGCCCGCCGGAATCCAACTCTGGACATACGGTTGGGTTCGTATCGAAAAACTGGATCCGTAGACATGTAATTTGACGACTTTAGAGACCGTTGACTCTGGCACGCTTTTCGGTGCAAAGCGGGTCCAACGGTGGACATCATTTTTGCCCAAAATTACCGTTTTGCCCCTGTGTCCAGAATTGGACTTAAGGACAGGCAATCCTAGCTAATTTGACTATTCTGAGAACGTTGGTACTGTTTATTTTAGCATCCGGAGACTTCTACATGTGTTGACTGATTGTGGCTCGTGAGTGGTATAGTGTTATTGGTTTCTCCAGCTAAGGACCTCAGGCAAGTGCACTTTCTGATTGCTTTCCGATTCATAGTAGTCTTTTTATTTCATGGCTATACATATATCTTGCTGCTTGTTGACACGCTCGTCACACGGAGTAGTCGGAAGGGGAAATATCTTAGTACACATGTGAACTACCCAGAAATATCCCTAAAATGTCTATTATTGCATGATAGCAGCTGCACACGACACGTGCAGTGAGCCGGATTTACCCTCTAGCCGTTCACATGTTAAAAACGATATTTCACACCACCTAGATAGATGTCTTTTATTAGTTTTTTCTTGTTTACTTCTCTATCGTGCTATGTCATCAGTTTTCTTACAGCTTTCATATCTCATATGCTATTTTCATGTCTTGTTAATTCTATTATGTTTTGCATTGCCGTCGGTTTGTGTACTTGTTCCAATCCTGACTGGATAACCAACATTTTTTAGGTTTAGTCGCGATCATTCTTAGCACTGGAAGACTTGGGTATGCTGAAGATGACCTAGAAATAGAAAGCAATTGTATCAATTTCATTAATTGTAAAATCTTGTATTTTCTTTAATTGTAAATGTTGTAATAAATCTAGAAATATGAATGAGCAGTAGTGTTTACTTTGAGCATTTATTTCTTGCGGGCTTGACAGCGTTCTACCGTCGACTCTGCGGCGTAGGCTGGCTTGGACACGTCTCGTATCCGAAAAGCGGGTGCGGGTCGTGACAAGTTTTTGTGGTGGCCCATACAGGTCCGTCTTCGCAAAAGATTGCGAACTCGTGATGGTACGTTAGTCGTACTATTGCGAGCCTGCACCTAAGAAATGCTCATTCACAATTAGGATTGAATTGATTTAGGAGAATAACTAGGACTAGGAGTCCCTTGTTCATATTAACGGTGGGGTAATTAAGATTGTCGGTTAGGCCTTACAATTTGGATACAAAGTTGTTAAATTTAGATTGCTTGCCAGATCTTTGTAGGCACACTATTTCTTTTGATATGGCAATGTGATCCAACGTGGGTATACTACTCACTTGGCTAGTTAGACTTGCCTAGAATTAAGGTAATGAACTGTTTAATATCATTTTGCTGTATTAGATATAGATCTTATATCATAAATTAGAATTGCCTGCTTTAAATACTATGTTACCGTAGGGAATTTGTTTAAAGCTTCTAATTCTATTATTTGCATACGAATCTCGAGGTAGATTGGCTTGAGGTTTTCCATCAACCATTGAAATGCACATGAAATAGATACTAGGAATGTTTGTATTACTTTCGTCTTTAGTTATTTTTTTATATTAACCCTTTTATTTTATTTTTTTGTGTTGTGACTGATAGGACAAATACTTACACTATAATTTTTAGTCAACCTGTTTGAATCTCTAGAGGCCCATGATTTTTACGAATATAGTTAAAGGAGTATTAGTTAACTAATAATAGTTAGACAGCAGCGCACTGTCATCAATTAGCTGAGAGTGGAGAGGTGGGTTCACTGCAGCCAGCAGCGCACTGGCGAGACACAACCCATAGAAATGAAACCATTTTTGAGGATCATAGGTTATAGAACATTGCTAAAACTATGTTGTAGTTGACCAAGACTTTAAGGATAGTAAGATTGTAGGAAGATTGTATAAGCAAGAACACCAGATAAGGATTTGACTTTCTCAAAACTCGAACTATTGTGCCTCCTTTCCAAAAATCTCGCCTATTCATATTTTGACTATCTTGACCAATGCTGCTATTACAGCCTAGTTTTGTAAGCTTACTCTTTTATCGAGCTTGATTCAAGACAGATGTTTAATGGGGACGCCCGCTAACATAGTATCTAATCAGAATCATTGTATTACGGTCTGATCAACCATGATGCAATTGGTTCGCTCTTCATCTAATTATCCTACGTGAATTGAGATGTAGATGTCTCTAGGATCTCATCTACGACTGCTTTGACAATTCCTCCTGAATGATACATTCGCCTTTGAACCGCGTAATTGTATTCGGTGACATCTCTCTTGAACTCTTTACTATTTTTGTCTTTCACCGATTGGAAAGGCGAAAGCTCATAATTGATAGATAGGTATAGAGTACCCCCATGACTATGATAGTCGTATATGCAAGTGTAGCTACCATTGGCCAGTCTTGTGACAGGAACCTTGCCACCATACCCTAATTTCTAAGGTGGGTAGACGGTAAGCCTTCTTGGGGTATACGAAGATTATCGATTGATTAGAATAGTTTTCCATTAGAATTATAATTAGTGCCCATGGACAACCACTTTCCACTTAGATTATTTTGTGTCCCCGACCGTGTCATTAATATTCGGAGCACGAGACCAGCTGTTACCTTCCAACAGATTACACATACAAGATCTAGACGAGTCCACCTTCATCTAGGTATATCATGTCCCACTCAAACCCGTCCCCTTGTACTCTATTTTTAGGGTACAATTTTCAGGTTAAAAAAGACTAGCTATAACCCTTACCATAGTACCGGTATACTTTCCGACTACAATTAGAGACTCAACCTTGACTCATTTCCATTCGACCCAATATATGGTTGTGGACTACTCGAAGCCCACTACGCACATGTCACTAGTGTGCTATTCATTTGTGTCTTCTCGTGCTACTTAAACACAGAAGTCACTGAAGGCGCATGTTGGGCTTGAGGGACCCAGCTAACCAACTGGGCTGGCAACTAGCTCAACCACTTGGGTTAAAACGTAGTCTATGTTACCCAAACACTGTAGAAATAGTTTTTATCATTAGAATCTTGTCCAGCCCATACAAGATTGAAATCCAGGATTCATCCAGCCAACGATTGATGTTCAATCTGGGAACCCGTTAAGACCACAATCTTGATTTCTCAAATGCAGTCCTATTTTGGAATGTTGTTTAGAACTCCGAGGACAGAATTTTTGTATTGCACTAATTGCAAGCCCCTCTCTAAGAAATAATAATTTCTTCGATTTGGCAGGTGACTGGACTAGAGTAGCTAATCTAGCGAATAAGGCAACAATTCATAAACCTTCTCTCTATCTGCATCATTTGATACTCTACCGCTCTTGAGACTTCATCATTGCCCTCGATTATTCCTCCTTACCTCCCCGTCCTTCCTATTCCAGAGTGACAGAGGTTATGCTTATTAGAATTTACCAATATTCTTAACTACTTGTGTAAATTGCTTGTTATGTTTTTGGGATTGCTTGATAGATAGGAAAGGATATAGGTGCCACATGCAGTGGATACTTATGGGTAGAAATTTTAGCCATTAATTGGAAGGTTATAAAGTTTTAAAGACAGGAGAGTTGAGGGAATAGCGTGACCAAGAGTGGGTAGAAGTCCTCGTAGGTTCGTAGTTACAAAATGACTAGAAGGAGGATACAACTCTTTTGAAGAATTAATTTGAAGAGGTTAAAAGAAGTAGCGGATTTTTTTATTATTTTTTTTGAATTTTAAGCATGTTTATGAGTTAGAATTTCGAGGACGAAATTATTTTAAGGTGGGTAGATTTGTAGCTTCCCTTCCCGAATTTTTTTATTATATTTTATTAGTATTTATTTTATTTAAATGGTATTTTAATGGCAGCACGATTATTGGTGGGCCAATTACGTAGGGGTGTAGTGTGTCACTCAAAACTCTACAATAGTTGAATATTGTATTTTATTATTATTGTTATTTATTACTATTATCATTATTATTATTAGTATCATTTTATTAATTTATACTGTTATTAATATATTGTTCTTAAGTTATAGCGTTAATATTCATCTATTTTCGATAATTCATTATCAAATGAATTATATATATATATAGATATAAATTTGCTTCTCCATATATAGGTAATAGGAATATTGGTAATTATATTATTTAATTAAATTACCTTAGGTTTTTGTGATTTTAGAGATATATAAATATACCATATAAATGGGATATATATATGGTATAATAGAATGAGTTATAAATGGGGAAAAGAATAAGAAAAAAAGAAAAGAAAAAGAAAACAAATGTTGAAGGGAAGCCAAGCAAAGCCGGCCCAAGCTTGCTGCTAACTTCCCACAGCCAAGCTCGGGCAGACCCCCCTGTAGAGCTCGGCCCAAGCTTCCCAACCCTTGTGTACTCCCAAACCGAGCTCAGCCCACCTTTTCCCCAGCCTTCCCAGCAAGTTTATTTCCCCCCCCCCACGCTTAGGAACCCAGACCCGAGCCCTTGGTCCCACTGAACTAACCGAGAGCTCTGCTCTAAATCTAAACTATTCGCGTGTATATATAAGTATAATAGAGAGAGAGTCGAGAGATCGACAGAAAACTCGTAAACCCTAACCCTCGACGCAGAGCCACGCCGCCACCCGAGGTCGGCCGGAGTTGCCGCACTGGCCGGCGCGCGCGGAGACAGCACAGCGTGCGCGCGCTAACAACAGGGAATGACAGCGCCGACCCAAGGTTCGTAACGGAATTTCTCGTCACACGGCCGATCGTTTATCGATCCAATCTATCAGGTGTGTTCCCAAACTATACGACTCTGATTCCAGTCAAATGATTTGATTTGTTTTGCGTCGTGTCCATCGTAAAATGTACCCAAAGATTGGCGAAAAACTGTCCCGAAACAGGACAGGATTCAATCCCAGATACCCAACTTTGAAGGCGATTTCTCACCAAACCATGAACCAATTCGAAAATCTAATTAAAGGCAATTGTTGACAACCTATAGGACTTCGCAACCTATTTTGTATTTTGGAATTTCATTAATTACATGCCGAGAAATCAGTTTTCAAAGTTTAAGAAAAATAGGTTTAAAACTGTTTTCCAAAAACATAAAATCGCTCCACACGACGTGCGCCAGGCCAATCCGGACGACGTGGTCACGAACCGAAAGCATCGAAAGCTACGTAACAGCTTCGTGGTCGTGTGTGCTTTGACGGAATTCAAATTGGTCGCGTGTGCGCGACGAATTTGACGCGTATCCGTCGAAATCGTCCCGTATCCGTACAATGCAAATTCAGTCATAACTTTGTGCACGCTCGTCAGATCGAGACGAAACTTGCGCCAACAGAACCGTATCATTTTTCTGGTCCTGTATGCCAAGTTTGGTCCGATTCTGAGACCGTTGATAAAATTACCGTTTTGCGGGCCCCGCGGTTCTACTCAACGGACGATTTTGTGCACAGCCCGCCGGAATCCAACTCTGGACATACGGTTGGGTTCGTATCGGAAAACTGGATCCGTAGACATGTAGTTTGACGACTTTAGAGACAATTGACTCTGACACATTTTTCGGTGCAAAGCGGATCCAACGGTGGACATCGTTTTTGCCCGAAATTACCGTTTTACCCCTGTGTCCAGAATTGGACTTAAGGACAGGCAATCCTAGCTAATTTGACTATTCTGAGAACGTTGGTACTGTTTATTTCAGCATCCGGAGACTTCTACATGTGTTGACTGATTGTGGCTCGTGAGTGGTATAGTGTTATTGGTTTCTCCAGCTAAGGACCTCAGGCAAGTGCACTTTCTGATTGCTTTCTGATTCATAGTAGTCTTTTCATTTCATGGCTATACATATATCTTGCTGCTTGTTGACACGCTCGTCAACGGAGTAGTCGGGAGGGAAAATATCTTAGTACACATGTGAACTACCCAGAAATATCCCTAAAATGTCTATTATTGCATGATAGCAGCTGCACACGACACGTGCAGTGAGCCGGATTTACCCCCTAGCCGTTCACATGTTAAAAACGATATTTCACACCACCTAGATAGATGTCTTTTATTAGTTTTTTCTTGTTTACTTCTCTATCGTGCTATGTCATCAGTTTTCTTACAGCTTTCATATCTCATATGCTATTTTCATGTCTTGTTAATTCTATTGTGTTTTGCATTGCCGTCGGTTTGTGTACTTATTCCAATCCTGACTGGATAACCAACATTTTTTAGGTTTAGCCGCGATCATTCTTAGCACTGGGAGAATTGGGTATGCTGAAGATGACCTAGAAATAGAAAGCAATTGTATCAATTTCATTAATTGTAAAATCTTGTATTTTCTTTAATTGTAAATATTGTAATAAATTTAGAAATATGAATGAGCAGTAGTGTTTACTTTGAGCATTTATTTCTTGTGGGCTTGACAGCGTTCTACCGCCGACTCTGCGGCGTAGGCTGGCTTGGACACGTCTCGTATCCGAAAAGCGGGTGCGGGTCGTGACATCATCGAAGCAGAAGCCGCAGAAAAGAAGGCGGCCAATGCACGTCTCCTGGGGGTCAGCTTCCCTGCCTTTGATGACAAGGGAAAAAGGTCTGCGGCCAACAACCCCGGACGTGAGACAAAGGGGAAGCAGGCATTGACAGTTAATGCCTCAAAAGGTGCATCTTCACCTACTCAGAAGCCTCCACTTGCACCAAGGCCCAAGGAGGTTTATTCGTTCAACGACGAAGACACCTTGCAACTTTTTGAAATACTGAAGCAGGGTGACAAGATCAAGCTACCGGACCCAAAACGGCCAGATAAAGTTGGGAAAGTGGACAACCTGAGGTACTGTCACTACCATCGGTTTGTCGGACACCCAACCAAGGACTGTTATGTCCTCAAAAATTACATCCAGCGCATGATCAATGCGGATGTAATCTCCGTCGACTACGAAGAGAAGACGGTGTCAGCCAATGTGGTGTCACTCCAATTCGGCACCTTGCCGCCGACTACCACACAAGATGGTGTCGTCCCCATCCCTAAGGCGACAATGGAGGTGGTTAACTTACCACCTACCCGTGACAATGTGAGTGGACTCATCCCACTCACCACATCTCGAGGAGAGGTCCTATGGGTCCACCCCGACCTCGTCTCCGAGATGACTCAACCAGAGGTACGTCCTATCTCCAAATTCAAAGGCAGAAAGATCAAGTCTTGCCGTATGATCTCTTCTTCAACAGAAGAGGCACTTCCTGTGCAGACGCGTTCACAACAGAACGTCCAACCCGGCGAAGCTGCCGCCGAAGTGGTGCCTCCTTGCACCGTCCCCGCTGTCCAAGAAGAGGGCCCGCCTAAGCCCTCAGCAGCCAATAAGCAGAAGCAGGTGGAGGTTCGTTTCGACAGGCATCTACGAAAGGAGAATGCTTCGGGGCTAGCCAAACCCCACAACTTCGACATACTGGCACAACTGGCCAGTACTCCTGCCCGCCTATCTTTGTTCGAGCTCCTGCGTCTTTCCAAAGACTCTCGAGAAGCTCTCTGTGAAGCTCTGAAGGATGCCGAATCCTTTCTCAGTCAGGTCAAGCAGCCTGAAGACCTTCCAACTACTTGTGCGCACTGTCATTGTGCGGAAGAAGTTATCTCAAACATAACTTTCACCCAACAAGACATGCTGCTCAAGCACCACCGACATAACCGGCCGCTGTATTATACAGGGTATGACGGTTCAGTCAAGGTGAACCGGATTCAGATCGATCCGGGGTCTTCTCTCAGCATCATTCCGAAGGCACTGTTATCAACATTGGGGATCCCAATGTACCGGCTGGCGCCCTCGAACACAACCATCAACGGCTTCAACGCTAGCAAAAGTGAGCCACTGGGCAAAATTCTACTGAAATGTCACATCGGTAACCTCAAAACTGAGGTGACCTGCTATGTGGTGGATGCCGAGGTCAACTACAACATCCTGCTTGGTCGACCATGGCTACATGAGTACATGGTGGTGCCATCCACGCTCCACCAATGCATAAAATATGTATCCACCAACGGCATTATCAGGACGGAGTTCGCAGACATCGATCCTTTCAAAGGGATTGAAGCCTACTTCACCGATTCCGACTTGTACAAATCACTTGACGAGAAGGAAGCCAATGATGCTGATGATGAGGCAGAGACGGCAGCCGGGCTGGACATGGAGCCTGAGATGACTCCCGATGCCCCTTTGAAGATCCAACTCAAGGGTAAACCGCCCCAGAAGGTGCCTCCAATGAGCATCAAGCTACCAGGAAAAGCACCAACTCCTGAAGCTCCCCTGAAGATACGCCTCAAAGGGAAGCCGCCTCAAACATCGGCTCCCCTGGTGGTAAAATTACAGGGAAAGGCACCAATCACTGGAGGCGCAGCTGAGGCACCACTGAAGGTGCGTCTCAAGGGCAAGCCCCCGCAGTCATTCAAGACGCCAGGGAGGGCTCACATAACCCTCTCGGACCCCAAAATCAAAGCTGTGGTGGACTCTCCTGATCCAACCCCAGTGCTTACAGATGAGGAGCTTGGCGAATATATCTCTGCTGATATAGATGCACCCTCCTTAGACAATGTAATCCCACGGGATAAAATCTCGTATTTCATCAATAATAGAGTATCTTTTAATTATTCTTGTCTTCCACATTGGAATGCCATGTATACATTAGATAACGCTCTACGGTCGTTGCAAACACAAATAACGACCGTCCATAATGTAAATCGAGTAGTCCCGTCTCAAGGAATCTGCTACATAGTCCCTCCACGAAGTCGAGACGAAGGATCCATCATCCTTGGTAAAGTCGAGCGTCATCAAGACCTCCCGCCACTCGAGCCAGAACCAGATACCGGCAGAATGCAACTCTATCGGTACACGGATAAGGCAAAGTACCTCATCCAAAAGATGGGCTACGACCTAAAAAGCGACAAAGGCCTAAACTACGGCAAAGGTCGACGTCTCCCTCTCCGGCTTCCAACACCCAAAGAAAAGCCGCAGGACTACTACAACAAAACTCGACGGGGGGTAGGCTATGTCACGCCGCCATCAACTCCAGAGAGTTCAGACGCAGAAGACGTAGAACATTCCCACTCGTCCGAAGCATCGACTTGGGATTCCGATACCAGTATCGGATCAGTCTTCAGGAAAGTGCTGTCAGCTAACATGACATCAGCACAGCCTCAAAAAGATGAAGGCGAAGACCAAGCACCGGAACCCTTCGAAGAAGAACCCTGGGCTCAATGCCTGGGACAACAATTGGAGTCCCGTTTTGAATTACGTGAAACTCCTACCGAGAATGAAGTCGAGCAGATCGACCTTGGAGACGGGCCTTCTTCCAAACCCATCTTCGTTAGCAAAAGCCTAGAAGGAGAAGACCGAGAATCTTTAATCCAACTGGCTAAGGAGTATATCGACGTCTTCGCCTGGAGCTACGAAGATATACCGGGACTTGATCCCCAGATTGCGATGTATAGGTTGAATATCTTGCCTGATGCCAAGCCTATCAAGCAACAACAGCGGCGCTTCCGTCCGGACATCATGAACGCCATCGATCAAGAGGTAGATAAACTCTTGACTAGCGGCTTCATCCGTGAAGAGCAACACCCAGATTGGGTAGCCAACGTCGTACCTGTTACCAAAAAGAATGGAAAGATACGAGTCTGTATCGACTTCAGAGACCTCAACTCTGCTTGCCCGAAGGACGAATTCCCACTTCCAATCACTGATGTGATGATCGACAATACGTGTGGCTTCGAACGCATGTCTTTTATGGACGGGTATTTAGGCTATAATCAAATCAAGATGTTCTCCGATGACGCAAAACATACGTCATTCAGGACTCCAAAGGGCATTTTCTGCTACACAGTAATGCCCTTCGGCTTGAAGAACGCCAGTACGATATACCAACGAGCTATGAGCACCATCTTCCGTTAACATCTTCGCAAGACAGTCGAATGCTATGTTGACGACATCGCAGTCAAGAGCCGCTTTAAAAGAGATCACCTACAGGACCTGAAGACAGTCTTTGATCTCATGCGAGCACATCAACTCAAGATGAACCCCGCTAAATCCTTCCTAGGGGTTTCTAGCAGAAAATTCTTGGGCTTTGTCATCACGGCAAAAGGCATTCATGTCGATCCCGAGAAAACCAAAGCTATCCTCAACATAGACCCTCCAAAGAATCTTCGAGAACTTCGAGGCCTACAGGGACGTCTGGCGTACATCCGGAGGTTCATAGCAAATCTTTCCGATAAATGTCAACCCTTTATTCAGCTCATGAAGAAGGGAGTCTCTTACGTCTGGACAGAGGAGTGCCAAAAGGCTTTCGACGACATCAAGGCATACTTGACAAGCCCGCTAGTCCTGGTAGCACCTGTCGTCGGCAAACCATTTCTCCTCTACGTCCGTGCCATGGATCATTCCCTGGGCGCTCTGCTGGCTCAAAACAGCGATACAGGCTACGAGCAAGCGATCTACTACCTCAGTCGAACGCTCATCGGGGCTGAACACCGGTACAACCCCGTTGAAAAGGAGTGCTTGGCCTTGGTGTTTGCCATCCAGAAGACTCGCCACTATGTCTCGGGCCAGACAATTCATGTCATCTCCCGAGTCAATCCACTCAGAGTCCTCATGATGAAGCCAGGATCACTGAACTCCCGGCTAGCCACATGGGCGATCTTGCTAATGCCATACAACATGGTGTTCATTCCACAGAAGGCTGTTAAGGGTCAAGCTCTGGCCGACTTCTTAGCTGCACACCCCATTCCGGAGTCCTCAAGACTCTATGAAGACATCCCGAATGAGGTCCAAGAATCAAACGTCACCGAAGAAGGCTCCGTCTGGCGGATGTTTTTCGATGGCGCTTCAAGAACAGGCCCCAAAGGCCAGATCGTCGCAGGAGTGGGGGTAGTCTTAGTCTCCCCTGATCAGCTAGTCATCCAGCGTGCTTACTCTCTTTCGAAGCCGTGCTCCAACAACGTGGCTGAGTACAACGCGCTCATTATGGGACTCCAGCTAGCACAACAGCTGGAGGTGGATCATCTGGAAGCCTACGGCGACTCGAAACTCGTCGTAAACCAGATCCGAGGGCAATACGAAGTTCGCCATGAAGATCTGATCCCTTACCATGAAGTTGCATTGAACATCATTTCAACCTTCACCGAGTTCTTCATCGAACACGTACCTCGTCTACAAAACCTGGAGGCTGATGCTCTGGCTGGCCTCGCGGCCTCATTAGCAGCACCCCTTGGGACTCAACACTACGTCACGGTGGTTGGCCGAGACTTGGTTTGTCCTAAAAACAACCTATGCTTACGAGTGGACCATGCCATGCCGACAGGTACTGGTGTTAATGTCCGAGACTGGAGGTTCCCGTTCATTGACTACGCCGTCTACGGAATTCTCCCAGAGGACCCGAAGGAAGCCGTCTCAGTCAGAAGACGTTCTCTTCGATTCTACTATGATACAACTACTAAAATATTGTACCGACGCTCCTATGATGGGCTCCTCCTTCGATGCCAGTCCAACGAAGAGGCGACCGAAGCTCTTCGAGAAGCTCATGACGGAACTTGCAGAGCTCATCAACCTGGTCCTAAGTTGCAGGATCGACTGCGACGTATGGGCTACTATTGGCCAACCATGGCCGCTGATGCTGTCGACTATGCTAAGAAGTGACATGCGTGCCAACTTCATGCAGACTTCATTCATACGCCATCAGAACCACTACATCCTACAGTCGTCTCCTGGCCCTTCGAAGCCTGGGGCATGGACATCGTAGGACTGATCACCCCTCCTTCATCAAGGGAGCACCGCTTCATCCTGGCCATTACCGACTACTTCTCCAAATGGGCAGAGGCAGTCCCATTGGCGGAAGTAAAGAGCTCCAGGGTGGTCAGCTTCATCAAACACCATGTCATCTACCGCTTCGAAGTACCCCGGAGGATCATCCACGATAATGGTCCTCAGTTCATCAGCCATGTTTTCAGCAGATTCTGTGACAAGAATCGCATTCAAAATGTGGCATCAACCGCCTACAATCCGGCAGCAAACGGATTGGCCGAGGCGTTCAACAAAACTATCGTTAGGCTGCTCAAAAAAGTCGTGTCATCCAACAAACGCGACTGGGACAAAAAGCTGGGCGAATGTCTTTGGGCCTACCGCACAGCGGTACGAACCCCAACAGGCAACACACCATTCTCCCTGGTCTACGGGAGTGAAGCGGTACTACCTCTCGAGATCCAGATACCCTCACTCCGCGTAGCAATCACAAACAAACTCACAGAAGAGGAAAATCAACGTCGTCGTCTGCAGGAGCTGGAGGCACTTGACGAAAAGCGTCTCCTAGCTCAACAACGTATCGAACTCTACCAAGCCCGTATATCACAGGCTTTCAACAAGAAGGTCAAACAGAGAACTTTTTAAGTTGGCGACCTGGTTCTGGAAGTCAGGAGGCCGATGGTGTTAACTCACAAGACACCAGGAAAGTTCGAGCCCAAGTGGGAAGGACCTTTCATCATTGAGACGGTATACTCAAACGGTGCTTACCGCCTCGCCAAATCCAATGGGGACTTGTTCATGATGTCCATCAATGGTAAGTTCCTGAAGAAGTACTACTCTTGACATCTTTCAGATATATGCTTCCACAAGGGGATCTATGGATCCAATCATCAGGATTCACAGACAATTCCCTTCCAACAAAACCATACGCTTCCGGAACCCAGCTGTTTCGTAGCATACTCCAGTAGAAAGGCAACCACGTCCACATCACCTCTGAGTTGTCCCTCTACACCTAGCAAAGCGGAATCTTACACTTCGTAAGCCTACGCTACCCTTCATGTTTACCATGTCCACATTACCTCTGAGTAAACATCTCATACAAACGACCCTTGCGTTGTCGTACATTGATCGCAGAACTTCCACGTCCACATCACCTCTGAGTTGTTCAGCGTACCCCACAGGATCACTCCTACCACGTCCATAATACCTCTGAGTAGGAAGATTCTATCATTTGAACCCCAATGATTGCCACGTCCATATTACCTCTGAGCAAACATGTCGGTTCCTTCAAACTTATTATCTGTACCTAAAAGCCAAGGTGCGCAAAAGATGATAGGTCCACACAAATCATCAAGTTCAGGAACAAAAAAAATGAACACATCACAAAAAAGTTGCGTACTTCTTTATTTTTAAAAAAAAGGAGTACAGAACTACACCATCCCCCAGCAAGAGTTGCAAAAACATAAAAAGGAGACGCTACAGTCCCTAAACATCTCCAGGGTTGGTTGAAAGCTCTCTAACTCGACGTCTCAAGTCGGCTGCATGAGTCTCCACAGTCGCCAAAACTCCATGCTCCATCATCCGTTTGAGGAACCCATACTGTTGTTCCCGGATTTGAGTCATTCTCTCGGGATGCTAATCCAACATAAGAGCATCTTGAGCAGGGTTTATCACTTCCTCGTCATATTCTACCCCCGCCTGACTGAGGGAAGCCTCCAAAAGCACTTCATTCAAGGGCGGGATAGTCATTGACACTAGCAAAGATTCGAAAATGTTAGAAGTAACAAAAGAGTCTAAGACCCATCAGAAGTACATAATGTGTTTGGAAAAAGTACTTCGGCGCATCATCAGGGTCTAAACCCATGCGCATCAGCGACAGTGCTTCGGCACATCATCAGGGTTTAAACCTATGCGCGTCGGCGGGCAAAAACCACGGCACATCATCAAAGACTCAAGGTCTATGTGCGTTGGTGTACGAGACTCACCAACCACCTCCGGCCGAACTTCGACAGGCCGACGGGGGACGTCAGCCACAGGCTCCTTTCCTTTCTCTTTTTCTTTGCCGGCACCGCCGCGAGGTGTCTTGGGAGCCATTCTCTCAAGAAGAAATTAGGGTTTTTGAAGAAGAACTCTAAAGAAAGCAAAAGCAAGGAGAAGAAGAACTCTCTCACTCCATCTCTTGCCTATTTATAGGGCTTGGTCGTACACGTGACCCGATGACGTATGATCTCAGCCGTCGCCTCGGGTTCTGTAAAGAGATAACAACAAACAAAACCAAAAGATCATCATTAATCTTTTCGGTTATCGAGGCATCATCATCATTAACTGAGAGGAGCATGCGCCCGAACAGGCATGCGCCCCAAACAGTCATGTGCCCTGACCTCCATGCTTCTTATTCAAAGTATTCCAAAACTTATCCAAAAGTTTTGAAAACTTTGAAGGGGGTCTTGTAGAAGCATGGAAATTCACAACCAGAAGACCCATGCGACAGACAATCTATACGTCAGAGCTCGGACAAAACAACAAAAGCAGCAAATATAGACATGGAAAGAGAACTTTTTATTTTTACACATAAAAGTCTATTACATGTCTAGAGAAGGTTGTACAAAGGAAAACTTCTACAAAGGAAAGATCCTAAGTCTATGGCCAGCAGTCGCCATGCGCCTCCAGTCAGGTGCAGCAGTCACCATGCGTCTTTCGTCAGGCGCAGCAGCCATCATGCGCCTCCAGTCAGGCGCAGTAATCACCATGCGCCTTCAACCGGGCGCATCCCACAATACGCCCTCAGCAAGGCGCATTCCTTCAGCAGCTCAATTATGTGCATCCCCAGTTATGTACATCCCTTCAGCAGCCCAGTTATGTGCCGCTCTTCCAGCCAGGCTCACCTGATAAGTGCTTCGATTAATGAAGTATTTAACCCTCTGGCTGGAACCGAGGAAGTGAAGAGCACCGCAAATCTGTGGCCAGGGAAGGCTTCGAAAGTGCCTCCAAAGACCAAGGAAGACCGTAATTGAAATACGGCTAAAGGAGCAGCTTTCAAATACAACCAGAGTGGACGACACCCACTTTGAAGGAAGAAAGAGCCTAGCACCGCCATTCCGATCTACGGCTCTTCCTGCACAATGGAGACGAGGCCCGAGCATCCCTATCTTTTGATGCAACAGGCACCTTCCGCCTGCCTCGGAAGCCCTCGACTCCATCTTTTGGATGTAACAGTCACCTTCAAGTGCAGCAACGACGACATGGCATCTCATCTTCACCCTCGGGAGCACTTCGTCAACAGAATACACTCGAGTACCCAAATTCATGGTTGGAAGTACGTGAGAGAACGAGAAGCAAACCCTCTCTCCATGCCATTATTTATAGGCCGGGCAGATCAAACCCACGCGCCAAGTGGATGGCTCTCCGAATTCTGAGCAATGAACTTTCATTTAATGGATGAACCGGACGCCTCGAATTCAGCCAAACGGCTATTTAAAGCACTCGAGGAACGAAACAGCCGCACGCGCCCTTCGACTTTAGGCGCATCACATAGATGCGTCCTTCAGAACCAAGCGCATCACAGAGGATGCGCCCCCATGCGTCCCCATACCCAGTGGAATGCCAATCGATGCGCCCCTTCAGCTGTCCATCGAATGTCATAAACATTAAATGCTGAACTGACAGAGTTGGCAGCACATCTCCTAAAGTCTGAATGGTCGGCAGCTTTTTCAGAAGACGAAGCGTCGGCAACGTCAGCATCATCATGACTTTACTCCGACGGCTACTACCACGTGGCCACTCAACCACCCGCATGCGCCTCCGCGGCCATGCGCCCAAACTTGCATGCGCCTCAAAAGCCATGCGCCCCAAACTGGTCTCTGATCCCAAAAGACAGAAGGAAAGTCTCCATCTGAAGCTCCGCATGCGCCTCAAAAGCCATGCACCCCAGACTGCTCTCTGATCCCAAAAGACAGAAGGAAAGTCGCATGCATGTGCCTCAAAAGCCATGCGCCCAGAATGGTTCGTGACTCCTAAAGGTTACGAGCCAAAGTCCCCTCATGCGCCCAATCCTAGGCGCATTCTACCAGATCATTCCCCACCAAATCCGAGATTCCTGAGCCATGGGTCGATGACACATGTCCTTTGACTCAACTCATCCAAGATCTCAGCAACAGAAAGATCTTCTCCTCTGCTACGTGCCGGCTCACAACAGCAGTATGAAGAAGTCAACCCCTCGATCAGGGCGCATCACCCATGCGCCTCTATCAGTAATCAACACGTGGCGTCCCTATGCACCGGCGCATCCTACATATGCGCGCATGAGCAGCCAACCTGTCCAGCTATAAATAGAGGAATTATTTCCTTCTTCCAGGCACACACACACAGATACGAACGAACATACCACCAGAGAGGCAGATACAGACACTCAATGTCTTTCTCCTCTCAGCAAGCTCCAGCACCCAGAGCAATCTAAACCTTCAGAGAACCGATAACCGTCGTCAGCTCGTCAACGGAGTCAACGCATTACCACTCGCTCCATCGGCACAAGGGACCCAGATTAAACAAAAGTGTACTTCTAGGGCTACATCTAAGTCCTATATTGTAACACTGTTCTGTTTGTATTAAAATTTACAATCAAAGAATTTTAATGTCAAACAGGAAGCTACGGCTTTCTTCGTATTTTTCTTTCCGGACTTGTCGGAAAGAAGAGCAGTGCTTGGGCGCATTAACTTGCCATGCGCCCAAGGCAATCCTTCCTCCCTAGTGGGCGCATAAGTGTGCCCCCCCTTGGGCGCATATGTGTGTTCCTTTGTGGGCGCATAACCTTGTGTTGGCGCATAGCTTTCTAAAGCGTGTCACAGTACCTTACTTTTTCCCTTGGCACTTGGCCACAAGGGTCTTGCTTTCCTTCCTTGGGTGCATAGACCATCCTTTTTGGGCGCATAGGGGCTGCCCTAGTGGGCACATATAGCTTCCACCATGGGCGCATGGTGGCCAGGGCCACCTTTTTTTGGGTATTTTGAGATCTTTTGGTTTTGTACCCTTTTTGGCCATGTTGTTTCATGACTTTTCCATCGGTTGCTCTCATGATCACGACACAACTCGTCCGTGCCACAGCTTGGCATTTCATGATATGGCACGTGTGTGCCACAGCTAGGCATGACACAACTCGTGCAAGCCGCGGCACAACTTGGCACGACTTAGCACGATTTGGTTAGCCATGGCACTGTTTTCTATGTATGGCTAATATAAGAATGCGACACGATTTGTGTGAGCCGCGACAAGGCTTGGCATGACTTGGCATATGTTAGCCTTGATGTAGGCACATAGAACCCTGTAGGCGCATAGCCCTTGGACGCACGATGTTTTGGCATTTTTCCCTTCTATGCATTTCCTTCTTTTATGATGCAAGTTGCCATGTCTTTTCGGCTTTATTGTACCTTACACTTTAGGCCATATTTTCTTTCATAAACGGTGGCCTGTTAGGGTGCACTCAGGATTATGTCTCTTCTTTACCTACATACTAGCTGGTATAATAATATGTTGCATGACCATGGTATGTGAACACGATATGATGAGAGATATGTAGTAAACCAGGATGGTAGCCCGTCGTGGCGCGCTCATAACAAGTAACAAGTACCAATAACATGACATGATGGTGACCCGTTGTGGTGCACCCCTGACAAGTAATCTTGACATATAACTCATGAACGCTGTTGCGACGGCTAACTTGACATGCTAAGTAAATTCTCATCTTGACGCCGTGGGTGATTGTATTGAATGTGTTCGTATAAGCTACCAGTCTTGTCCGCATCATGTCTAGGACTTGTATCCCTGGTTACCACGGTCAGGGATACATATTGAATCTGACTAAGTTAATGACTAGATTGTTCAAGTAGTTCATATAGAGAGGTATTCCGACTATAAGCAATCCCGTTATCTGGACGTCTTCTCTGATGGACTTATAGCCTGCCGACGAGTATGGCACATTTCCAACTCACTGTCATGTGTGGCACTTCATGAAACAATTACTATGCACATTATCATGTGTTGCACTCAAGTCACCTAACAAGTCATGATAACTCTTAGCATGCACCTTGCGTCTGGATAACCTGGATAGTCTGCAGGGCTTGTGGCCGTAGGGATACCTCATTGCATCTTGCTAGTAACTAGGCTTGTGATAACCTTAGTTAGTTTAAATATCAAGCCGTACTCTTTTTGGCCGTGAATGTTGGATGGAGTCCCATCTTGTCTAGTCTTGTCTAGACCCAGTACATGGCTATCTCAGGACATGCTTGTGTATCCTTTACCTTATCGATAATTGGTTAGGGACTAAGTTCTGTTCAGGTGAAGGGTTACAACCCCGATCTTTGTTTGATTTACGGGTTGTAACTTGGTTACCGGAATAGTCCTTTAGTTATCTTATCGTTTATCACCCTGTTTTCTCTAACTCATATCTTTTGTTATTTCATCTATGACCTTATGTGCTAATATGCTGGTTTTAGTTCATAAGTGAAGCCTCCTTTGTGGCACTTGCTCTTTCTGGGGTCTGACCCAGCTGGTTTTGTATGGCCAGATTTTAGAGCAGCTTCCGAGGATCTTCCAGCCTTCCTGCCAGATGGTGACCACTAGGCACAACTCTGGTGGGTTTTATTTTGCTTTCCCACTCTATTGTTAATTATTTTTTTGAGGCAATTAGCCGTCGAGCAAGTGTTATCTCCTGTTAAATTTATATTCCTGTCTGCCTAATAGTTGTAACATGATTGACACATCCTAGGGTTGATCATTTATGACTTAAACTCTTGCTAGTCTTCGCATTTTGTATGACTAGCTTCATGATCATCTGAATATGTAATGTTTGGGATGCCTTACCTTGTATGTCTGATGATCTACCATCTTGTTATATTTACTTGCTTGCTTGAGATTGAGACGCTAGGCTTGTTCTTGACCCTAAGAGACTAATAGCTTGTAGTAAACCCTCATGCATCTAGACAGCCGTGACCGTATTGCGAGGTGGGATTCATTTCAATGTACATAGCTAGCTGTGTCTGTCCCCCGCTCTCCAGTATTCTGGTTCTGGGGTATGACAGCTACGTATCAAGCAGACTCCAGCCCAACTCGAATACGTATATGCTGTCTAGAATAGGGTATCACGTCTAATATGGTAAGCTAAACTATATTTCAATCCACAAAAAGAATATAAAACATGAATGAATATTATGGATCATGGTCTGCAGCCCACTAGCATATTTGTTCGATTAGACTCCAAGAAATAACATGAGTCTATAAACTAGGCTAACAAGCAGAGTATATCATGATAAGGAATATAAAAGCCTGAGAGGATAACAAAGTAATATCACTAGCAAATACCTGGATCCTACAGATGTAAACAACTATCATCATGATCAGCTAACTAACTCCGTGCAATCAACTACCTTAAGAGATCATCAGGTCCTCAGGGGACTAGCAAGATACATAAAACATGTCTACTAATATGACAGTAAATAACATGTATAGAGGATAAGAACAGTACAAGAAGAACATCCGAGAAGTGACATGTCATAGAGAAATGTAATACTAGACTTGGCTAACAATCAATTGAATATATCCTATAGACTATAGTGCAATGCAAGATACTTCCAATTTATAGTATATCTCAATTGTAGTACAATGTAAGATACTCCCAATCAAGAATAGCCAATCCTAGTATCAATCTCATCTCCTAAAGGAATATCAAGGTCATGTAGAATCCTATAGACTGTAGTATAATGCAAGATACTCCCAATATATATTGTATCTCAATTATAGTACACTGCAAGATACTACCAATCGAGAATGGTCAAGTCAGGTCAGGTCATACTCAGGACAAGTCCAAGTCCATCAATCATGACCAGGTCAAGTCAATCAAGGAAACATGGCATAACAGGCAACTCTATCACCAAACATGGTGAGCACTAGGAAGACCAATAAACAATCAATAAAAACAACTAATATCCTATACGTGCACGTAAATCTATAAAACAAGAAGGAAGTAGATGATAACCCAAGTGGAATATGAGAAGCATCTGACAATATGAAAAGAAATATAATAGGAAGGAAAACATGTAAATACTGTATAAGTTCGGCAAGGTATACTTGTCTGGTGGTAGCACGTACAACCAACACTATCCAGTCAATCGACGAGCCATAAAAGTCAAACTCTAACAAAAGTCTCCGAAGGCTGAAACAGATATTACCAACGTATTCAAAATAGTTAAATTAGCTAGGGTAGCCTACCCATAAGTCCAATTCTGGACACAGGAGCAAAATGATAATTTTGGGTTAAAACGATGTCCATCGTTGGACCCACTTTGTACTGAAAAGCGTGTCAATATCTATTGTCACGACCCGCTCCCGAATAATCGGACACGAGTCGGACATGTCCAGCCTTCGTCGATGGATACGACGAAGTAAGATGTACAATACTAAGGAAAACTCTAAGTCACAATGAAATGTAAACATCCACAGCTTCTATATATCGTTCCCAAAAGATCACCAATAATCATCCAAGAATTTTAAAATGTTATCCGGAGACAGATCCGATAAAATAAAATACAATAATAAAATCAGAATATAAAGTACAATATCCAAAAAAATAAAATGAAATAAATTCTGTAATATCCAATGATATCATCGTGCTCCATGTGGCCTCAAGCTCACCTGCAACGTATCATATCAGGAAAAGAGCAAAGCACAACTCTGAAAAGAATAATATATAATGTAATCTGAAATAAGAGTACAAGGTGAAACTAGAGTACGAGAACTGAAAATGAAACTATGGTACCAGAAGTAGAACGCAAAACTGAAGACAATGGACACGACAATCAATATGCAAAGACAATGAACACAACAATCAATGAACAAGACAATGAACACGACAATCAATGCAAGTGTGACCTTTTAAAATATTAACCTAATGTGTGACCGGGTGGGGACCACAATTCATAATCAATCAATTCAAAATTCACAATTCTACAAGGTGCGGCTTAATCGTACATGAGGTGTACGATTAGGCTATTCACAATACCTAGGTTGGGTGTGGTCACACAAAAGTTAATATTTCCTCCAATCCTCGCAATAAACAATGACTCAAAATGCAATGACGAACAAGGACGATGCAATCGTGTGTATCACATGTCCGATATGAGAACATGGATGCAAGACAGAAAACAAAGTAAAAGTCCGAGTCGGTGTACTTGCCTTGGTTTTGAAGAACGAGAGTAGTAAAGCATAAATCTGAATGTTCACCTGGGTTTGGTACAATTTTGTTAGGTTTGAAATCATGACAATTAGCTAAAAAAAGCTAACTAGCAAAATTATCTCATAAACTAATATTTCCATAAATTAACTAGTGGTATATACTAGCTAACAGTTTTTAGAAACTATATATTCAAAGTAAATACTAGTAAAATACTTTTAAATGTTTTTAGAAAAATTAGAAACATTTTGCTAGCAACATAATAATTATAACTATAAAACATTCTTAGAAATAGAAATATTTTGATATACTAGAATTTTACTAACAAAATAATTTATAAAAATTTATATTTAGGAATATCCTTACCATCAAATATTATAAATGATAACCATATAATTCTTACTATAATAATAGCAAAACATTTTCATAATATTAGAACACTATAAAAGATTTGGGCTAATATATCTCATTCGAAAATAAAATACTAATAACTAATTTATAGATAACATTTTCATAATGCCTAAAATTCATTTGAACTAACTGGTGCAAAGTCCTTTGTAAAATATATTTTATATAATTATTTAACACATATATACATGATAATTAAAATAGTGAACAAAATCAAATACTACATACACATATCTAGTTATACATATAATACTTGTCCATACATATAATATACTAGATTATAACAGATTTATCACAGTATGCACAATATGTACATAATGTAGTGCGTTGTGAAGCTCCACTCTTCAAATCGTTGGGTCAAGTAAAGACTCTTTAATTCTCAAAGAGACTCACAAACGACCCCTCGGTTTTTGAAGAGCCAAGTTAATACACATGTATCAATGCAAAGGACAACAAATGGAGGCTCATAGAGAGCTATTTCTCTCTCTCTCTCTATTGCTAACAGAACAAACGAGCAGCTGCAGTTGTTCCTCAAAAGAAAGGGAGAAGATCGGAAGTGTGATCGAGAAGGAGGGGTCTCATCATCTGTGGCTTCGGTCATAGATATGGGCGCCGGCTTCAACGTCGTATGGCACCCGCAGGCGGTAGGGAAACTCGGCCACGGGGTGACTCAAGGCGACGAGGACCTCGGTAACGACGGCACACGTGTCGGTCGTCGTGGTTCTGTCCACAAAAAGGTGGCACGATCCACGAAGAGCCACACGAAACTCGAGGCAGCGATAGGTCCGCATGGACAGCGCAGCCATGCCGGCCCTACCCCGAGGCCGGAGGGAAGCAGAATAGGCGCGACGAGTCATCGGGTGGCGGAAAAGGCGGATCTGAGCTCGACAAACTCGAGTAAGCTCTGATGGCGAGCGGTCTCCGGCATGGCAATATCTGTAGTCGGCGACTCGAGGTGGTCTTCGGCGTCCGGTTGATGATGCTCTCGGAAAGGACAACGTCGAGTGAACTCCGGGCAGTGGTGGTGGGAGTCTGCGGTGGAGTACAGCTCCGATGAGATTGCGACGGCCGGGGTTGGTGGCGCTCGGCCAGAGAGTGAACTGTGGAGAGAGTGTGCTTGGAAAGTATGTCAGAATTTGGGGAACTGTGTAATAAAATATTATTTATCGTAAAATTATTAGTGGCACTGCTGTAATTAAATATAGATCTTGGGGCAAGAACTCAAATTCTGAAACTGATTCCTAACTAATTCAGTTACAATTACCAGCTAAGCAAAAAAATTAGTTAATAACTCATTTAATCAGCTAGCTAGATATTAGTTACTCACAACCACTCATAATAACTGAACCCGACCAGAGGCTGAAACTTGAAGGAATAATCCAAAAATTGAAATAATTTAAGTATAATAATAATTATTCAGTAAACAAATGACAATAAAATAACAATATTAAGACTCTTAAAATTTGAATCTAATTAATAAGTCAACTAAAAATGAGTAAACAAATTACTACTAATAATTAACATGATTAGTAAATGTCAATCAAAGTGTCTTTTGATTCTAATAATCTATCTTGAGCTTAATACTCAAACAAAGTATTAATAACTGTAATAACCTTTAAAACATAAAAAAAAAATCAGAATAAAGTAATATAATTGAAACAATATTTAGTTTCCTTATTGAACTTATCAACCAAAATCAAGTTTTAAAATCTACTATTTTCTAAACAGAAAATTCAGGAAATGATTGAATATATATATTATATAATATATATATATATATATATAATATATATATATATATATATATTATATATATATGAAATGGAGGAGCTTTCCTTCTGGAGGCCGGCCCCATTGGTCCAGTTGCTCCTTGGGGAGAACTCCTGGGGGAACCACTTGGTGGCCGGCCCCCTGGTGGCCGCCGCCGTGGTGGGCTGCCCCCTGGCACGAGCGCCGCCTTCCGCCTCCGGCTTGCTCCCTTTACCGTCCCCGCCAGGTGGCTGGTCCCTCCTCCCCGGCATCCCTCTGCTGCCGCAGTGCAAGCCGCCCACTCCCCCCCTCGTCGTCCCCGACGTTCCAGGCGTCCCGACGCAGGCGACGTCGCTCCTGCTTGGATGCGACCGCGCCAGCCTCCTGCCGTGGTGTTCCCCCGTGTCCGCCCTCGGTTGGCGTGCCACTGTTGAGCCGCCCCCTTTCCCTTGTAGACGCCGCCCCCTCGGCAGCCGCCGCCCCCTCGGCAGCCGCCGCCCCCTCGACAGACTCCGCCCCGTTTCCTTCTCCACCCTCGCCGCACTTCCAGCGAGCCGTCTTCCTCCGGCGCCGTGTCTTCCTCCCTCTCCTCCACCCTGGCTCCTCCTTCGAGTCTCTCCCGGCTCCGGTAGGGACCTCTCCTCCGTGCAGCGAGGCCATCTCCTGGGCCCTCGTCGCCGCTCGGCGGCCTCCTTCCGTCGATTCCGCCGACGCCCTCCCTCCCTCGAGCTCCGCCCTGTGTGGAAGGCTCCTCCGCCTCCATACTACCACCTCCGGAGCTTCCAGCGTGCGCTGGAGGCCACTCCACCCCCCCTCCGCCTCTCTTGACCGGCCTCGGCTCGCGGATACCAGCGGCCCCTCACCGCCCCGTGATCCCTAGCCGGAACCGCCCCCTCGTCTCCCCCGTGACCCCCCGTGGGCACCTCCGGCTCTCCCTCTCTCCTTGGCCGGCGTCCGCGCCTCTCCCTGCCGGGCCCCCGCCGGTTCTCCTTCCTGCGTCCCAGCCGCTGCTGGTGTCACGCCCCGCTCCCGTAGGAGCGATCGTCCTCGCTAAGGCGTGATGCCGCACGGCCTAGGTTGCACCCTGCAAGGCCAAGTCCAGAAACGGCCGATTTGAGCTAGGCCACAGAGTCGCACAAGTATCCCCCCATTGCAGCAAAAAGTAAATAAACACAAAATGAAGTGAACTCAAACTCTTTATTAATTTTTAAGAAGTTTACAAGCGGCGCTAGGCCGATATTACAAATCGTCAAGCTCTCTCTCTCTGAAACATAAAAGGCGTGCCAAGTGGCTTACAACATGGAATGATTCATGGCGATGTTCCGATACATTATGTCCCGTATGTGTGCTCCAGCTCCTTGCACGCTCCAAGGCTCCAGAGATAGCTCCGCGCCTTAGCACGTTCGGGGAAAGCTCCGCACCCGCCGACGTTTCCTGCTTCCTGCAAGCAAACTGTGGGGTTTCAGTACATTGTTATGCACTGGTGTGGGAGGCTAGCTCGCCCACAACGCCATCATTACCAAACCGTTCCATTTACTTTGTGCATCTCTATCATTCATTGTCTTTCTAATCTTGCCTTAGGATCAATTTCATGGCATATGTCATAACCTATCCCGTGTTGCCAAATTCTGTGTCGCATGGAAATACATACACGACTTACCCATACTTACCGTCCGGCCTTCCCTGTCCAAAGTAAACCAAGTTAGACAACAGTTCATATATTTTAACTTAACATGATACACGTAAGCATTCACTGAAGGGTGTTCCTGCCTTACATTCTAGCGCGTCGTAGGCGTGTGTTCTTTAACTCGTTTGCATGAAGTACACTTTGTCATTTGGTGTGATACATTTTAGGCTGTTCAGTAGGCACTTGTTCATTTACTTAGATACTTTGATTTCAATACAAGGACTTGCATGTGGATAGCCACCAGCAAAGCCACTTAATCTATATGCACGGTCGCTAATGACAAGCCATTTTGGACATTTCCCCTTGGTATTTCTCAACTTAGCATAGGGTGATGGTGGTAAACCCGTTAAGTCTTCTTGAATACCCTGCACTTACGTCTCCCGGTGCCCAAGCCCGACACCAGCGCCCGTAAGCCCCGACTTTTGATTCCGCCTAGGCCGGCCACGGTAACTCTACACAACGCCCGTGCCGCAGAATCCTTCCACTACCACGGCTACGGTATACTCCAACAATGCCCGTGCCGTTTGTCCACGACTATTTCGTATTATCTTGTATTTAACTTAACGGCTATCTCCGAGCCGTAGCTAAACCCTTAGCCTTAATGCGTTATCGACCAGGTTGGCATCCGTGCAGCGGGTAGCGAGTCCCGTTGCACGTGCTCGTCACACCTGTCGCTAACCTTCTTTCTTTCTTATCTTTTATTCATTCTTTCTTTCTTCTTTCACTTGTCCGTTTGTTCTCGATTCATTCACGTATTCATTCTTTCATTCATTGATCATTCATTCATTATTCGTTCATTCATTCATTCACACATTTTGCAACTCCTCGTGCGGGAGTCGCCTTGGCGACCCACGGTCCCATACTTTCAATGTTGCTAAACTCTACTCGGAACGACTATGTTGATAGTCTTCCCGTTTATTGTGTAAACCATTCATTGTTTCATTGTTGAACGCGTAAGGGACTTGAAATAAGCTTGTGCCGTAGCACGAGCGTAGGGCGGGTACGAGAGTTCTCACATTTTTACATGTTCCTTTCCATATCTATACAAGCATGCAAGATAGGATTAATCCCTTAGCTAGGTGCGTTGGGTCATTTATTAGCATGCGTGGTGTTATCGCCTAGCGATTTAGTAGTAGTGTCCCTATTATTATGTGTCTAGGCTAAGCAAAGACGGGTTCATCGGAGCCATCCACCTTAGCGATGTTCCATCGGCCGAGCGATACTCCGAGCGCGTTGATAGTCCAAGTCTGGATTCATCTTTGATGGGCCATTGTAAGTCTTGTATCGATTTCATCAGGTCGATGCCAATCTTCGGGTCGACGGCTCGTTTGAGTCGTTGCACTTGCCGTTTGAAACGGCGTTCCGCTAGGGCGGAGCGGGTCACTACAGCTGGGCCCGCCCGTCTGAGGCCAGCGCCTCCGGTCTCCCCCCGTCTCCTGGTGGCGCACCCCTCCCCCGCCCGGGTGGCCGGCGCCAACACCCCCCCCGGCTCCGCGCTTCTCGCCGAGGTCCGGCCTCGTTTGGCACGCTGGGACGGGGCCCGAGGTGACGCCTCGTAGACTGCGCCCGTCTCGGGCCGCGCGCCTCTGCGCCCCCTAGGGCCCCGCGCCCCCCTTGGGCCCCGCGCCCCCTTAGGCCCCACGCCCACCTACCCCCCCTTGGGCCAAGCGTCCCTCCTCTCGGGTCGGCGCATGGCCTCCCCACCCGTTGCGGTTTCAAATTTTGAATCTTTTCAAATTTTGGACTAAAAAAAAAAGATGGTATATATATATATTTATATATATATATATATATATTAATTTTTTTATAATATATATTACCCACCCCCCCATAACGCTCAGACCCCCCCCCCCCCCACGTGACCCCCCTTGGGCCTGGTGCCCATACCCCCAAACCCGTTTGCAATTTCGTAATTTCAAAACCGTGTTTTTGAAATTTCAAAATTTACTTTGTATCTTCGAAATTTCGAAATTGCGGTTCCGTATTTCGTATTTTTGAATTTTAACCTGTTTATCTACTCTGTCCAGCTGGGCCTGTTTTGTGTGTCATGGCCTAGCACCAGTCTGTAGCACTCCTTCGGAGCCCCTTATTTCAATAAAATTGTTTCTGTTCAAATATATATATATATATATATATATATATATATATATATTATATATATATATATGGATACACCTATGAATATCAAAAGTCTAAAAATTTTAGTTTATTATCATATTTCCAAATTAAAATATTACTATTAATAGCAATAATTCTATATATATATTATAATATATATATATATAATATATATATATATCTATATATATATATATTATATATATATATAGATATATATATATAATTATATATATATATATATATTGCTATTAATAGTAATATATATATAGATATATATATAATATATATATATATTATATAGATATATATATAATAATATATATATATATATTATATATATATATATATAATTTATGTGTCCGTGCATCCCCATCAACCCCGTGGCCACTGCCACCCAACCGGTGATGCGGGAGGGGGGGCTCGATCCCGGTCTCCCCGCCGAGAGCCCCCCTTGTGCCACTCGCGCTACGAGCGCCGGACATATTAGTAACCCTTTATAATTAATAATAGAATATATATGCAATTATTTATATATATATATATATATTTTTAATAATAAGAATATATATGCAATTATTTATATATATAATATATATAGATATATATATATAATATATATATATATATATATATATATATATATATAAATCCAAAATCCCAAAGATGCACAAGAATGTCTATGAAAATTATTACATATTTTTGCTTTTAAATAAAATATCATTTTAATAGCAATCACATACTTAATGTAATATAAAAATTAATTAGAAATAATATTAGACCATTCAATAAAGTACAAAATAAATAGATGTAAAATATACCTACATGGACCTCTTGGAAACCCCACATAACTACATGGGCCTAGGTTGGGTTCGGGCCAAATTGGTACAACCAGATATTTTAAAAGTCAATAATCCTAATAATAAATAATTAAATTATTATAGGGGTCATGTCACAACTTGGCCTGGTTTTTCTGGTTAGAGTACACCTATGGCTCGGCCTTCCCTACCATGGCTAAAAACAATAGTCAAAGCACACCATGCACTATCCGTGCCATATTTTCTAGTCATCTTGCACTCCAAATCTTAACCAGACTAAAACTTTCTATCGTAATAACTATTTAATTAAAAGTTTATAAAATTCCAAAAATTTCACTTTTAATTCAAATAAATAAAAAAATATTTTCAAGATCTCGGAAAAGAGGAGTTACATAGATCAAAATAAATAAATAATTTATAGGTCAATAAAAGTTGGCTGTCCCGTCTTCAACATCATAAATAATGATGTGAGTTAATCAAGATAAAAATAAAAGTAAACTCTGATATAAATGGGTAAACCCCAAAATCTCTAGAACAAACCACACAAACCAACCCTCATAGCTTGTAGTAAAAGTAGAAGTACTACTCATCTAGTATTAACCTATTAAAGAACTTTAAAAATAGCCATATAAAGGCCACCAAAGACAACTTGTAATGCATTAGTAACTAAAACTAAATATACAACACTATATAGAACTTGTTGGTACTAGCTTCACAAAGTATTTCCACTTTGTTGAACCAACCGACAACAAAACCTATTTAACCAAGCCCACCTACAACAGCATTAAACTAAATAATATAATTGAATAGCATCTCTAAATCTAAATATAACAAAAACCTATACAGCAACAACATCTTCTAAAACTATGATAGCAGTAACTCAAATATTATAATAGAAAAAACTAATCAAAACTTAATCTTAAAAGAACAGCACCCACAGTACCTAATCTATAGTATTATCAAATAAACAACTCATGCAAGAAACTAAATATAACATAAGTGGACACTACAAACCCAATCCGACATCAAAGATACGAATCTGACACGGCTTTGTACCGAATCTCTTGAAGGGTGCTCACGGGTAGACATGGACACGGAAAGAAGGTCGGATCGGCAAGTGCGACATAGGTCGGGGTTGCTCCAAAGGAGGAAGATGGAAAGCTTAAGTTTTTTTTAACATTTTCTTTTTATATAAAAATAAAGGGATGTTACGAATAGGAAAAGGGGAATTGGGGGTACAGAATGGAAGAGGTTGGGGGTTACAGAATATAAGAGGTTGCGGATTACGGAATGGAAGAGGTGGGTATTACGAAATAGAAGAGGTTGGGAGTTACGAGATGGAAGAGGTTGGAGTAACGGAATGGAAGAGGTTGGGGGTTACGGAATGGAATATGAAGAGATAGACTTGGGTGTATAGTTTTTTTTGATCCAAAATAAATATGTTACCATTGTTCCAAATGTTGTATTATGTTATATAAAAATTAATAATTATATAATGAATTCGTAAATAATAATTATATTTCAACAATTAAATTTAGTAATTCAACTTTAATATTTTAATAAATAAATAAATAAAGAGTTACAAAACTTCCCTCCTTAAAAATTTTGTCCTCGAATTTTCCAAAGGCATGGTACAAATAATCATACCTAAAAAGAATAAGGATATTCATTTCTCATTTATATCTCTCTCCCACAAGTCGACTCTTCCAGAGGTGATGCCTCCATGCAACGGACCAAGAGTATAACAGTGTTTTTCAACCTCTTCTCTCTTGATCCAGTATCTCCATGGGCTGCTCTGAGTATTTGAGGCTA